>JAJIYU010005652.1:0-21937 GCA_030144865.1 Tinospora cordifolia
TGATAGAGACAGTTGGAGCAACCTTGGTAAAGCTCACTCTTGAACCACTCTAAGCATGTCCATCATTCAATCACTATTCTGCTATATTCTAAAGAACTCAAGAAATCTATTCTAGCACCCTACAATCATGACATATTTGCATGTATAACAAGACACATCCACAAGAGTTCAAGGTTAAGTCTTTATACCTTTCTGGAACCTCTACTATGGGGTCTACAATGCCTCTGGTTCCAGCCCAAAAGGGTGCCTTTAGGTGTCTCGAATATATCTCTTATTCTGGTCTGAAACTCTTTCTGGCGGCATTGTTGCAACAGTATGTCCAATAGTTAGCGACAATGACTTATAAAACACATTAAACGTTTCAATTTCTGGTTCCTACCACTTGGACATTTGAATATTTATGATAAGGAGTAGAATGATGAATTTTTACCTCAGCGACATGCCTAGAGTGGTTCAAGAGTGAGCTTTACCAAGGTTGCTCCAACTGTCTCTATCACATAGTTATGACAGTGAATAAGTAATCAACTTCAAGGGTTCTAAAATCATGTACAAGGCCCCATTTTTCGCTCTCTAACTCTTGGAGATCAATGCACATACGAAAATGATGAGAGTAAACCATTTTACCTTAAAAAAGGAACTAGAAATGGCCAAGGTCCAAGGCTTTAAAGGTGAATCCAGCACACACTTTCTGGTTTTTTTTCTGGGTTTAAACAATGTGGACAACACTCTTCTTGATGATCTCTGCTTCAGATGTCTCTAAGACTGGACAAACCACTTCTAGAACTTTGTAGGTGGTGGTACAAGCTTCAAATCAAGCTATAGTTTGCTGGATTTGGTTGAGAATCGAAGAAGATCTAAGCTGGGAAAGTTGGCTACAGAAATCTGGAATTTCTAGACTTTGAGCTCAAGGAAGCCATTTTGTTGCATGGGGATGCTTGCTTGAAAAATATGTCGGTGACATGTGGCTTCTAGGTGGCACTTATCCTCACATGCTAGATGCCTAGTTGGCAGCACTCATTGGCCAAAATGGAGGCCATGAAGTGATGGCAAAACCATGGATTATAAACCATGAGTTCCCATGGTTTTTGCTGGAAAATCTGCTGAAAATTGTACAAAAATCGGCCACAAAATCGGATATTTCATGCACAAGAGGACAAAAAAAACCAAGGGGGGAGGCTTATTTGGGTGCATGGGCCGGTTCGGGCACGGGTTGGAGCCCGCGCTCCTTGGCGGGTCGGAACTGACCACAGGCCCATTCTGTTGGTCCGTCTGGCTCGGGCCCAGGGCCCAAGCTAGATTTCGGCCTGCACTGGCCGGACGGCCCGCACTGGCAGGACGGCCCGTGCGGCCGATTTTTCAATTTATTTATTTATTTTGTTTTCCTTTTTCTTTTAATACTTATATATACCCATACACATGTATTATATACTAAAATTTCACATTTTTTTCTAAATTATTAAAAATTGTCTAATTCATCATTTTCCACCAAAATACCACTATTATACACCATTTCATCATTTATTCAATTATTCCCTTCAAAAATTGAATAATTTCCCAAAAATCATATTTTTTTCTCTCAAAAATTCTATTTATTATTCTAAAAATTCAATAATTATTTCAAAAATTCATAGATCAATCCTATAAATTATTTTCCTTAAGAAAACATATTTTCCTAATATTTTCATGCATTTCTCCTTAAAATTTTATTTTCTCAAATTATTTTTATTTTCTTTAATAATTGATCCAAAATTAGAAAAAATTGAAAATTTTTTGTATTTTCTCATTAAAATTTTAAAAAATACATGGAGTACATATAAATCGAATTTGTCAATCCGATGTTAAAAACATGGGTCATTACAATTATTTCATGATATTTTTATATTTAAATATTAAATGATTCATTGTATGATCAAAATAAACTTCAAGTTTAATTGATCAGGTAATATAACAACTTCATGTGCAGATTTAATTATGATGAATCTCTTTATAATTTTTGTCATGAAATATATTTATAAAATTGATTTAAAGCAATAGATAAATGTTGAATAAAAAATATTAAATAATAAAATAAAATGTATGTGTTCAAAGATAATATTAATTTATAATCAAATTTTTTCGCTTAGAAAAATGATAAAATAAAAATATATAATCAATTTAGAAATCTATAATTATATATGCAGGTCTATGGGCAAAACTCAATCTAGTCATAGATAGAGTATTATAATTTTGACATTTTAAAATACTTCAATAGGTTCTAGCTAGTTATAATAATTTTATAGTTTTATTTTCAATGGTTTTGTACTAAAAGATCTCAATAACAAAACCCTTTTTATTGCTAATAACCAAAATTTTATTTCTCAATAGTTTTAAGCTATAAAATATTTATTTTGTTATATAGCTTCACGCTATGAATTTTCTTTTTCAATTTTTGTTATTTCAATATACCAAATTAAGTATCATAATGTATTTTGTATTTATTGGTATTGCAACTTCAAGTGCAATCAACAATAATATTTTTGCATTTAAATAAATAAAAAATAATAAGATTTTGATTGAATTTTTTTTATATATAGCTTCAAGCTTGTTGGGACCTCTTTCCTAGGACGAAGGACGAATTGACTGGCACAGTGTCCAAACAAACCCGCCCGTAAGCCGAGCTTGCCGAGACACTGTTAAGCCTCAACATACAACACCACATCACATACTTTCAGAGTAATCATAAGGAGTGCAGAAGAGATTTAAGATACGAACACCAATAGAACTTGATACTTATCCAAAACGGGTCATTGTAACATGTGTAGCAACGGGAGTGACTATCCATTATATACAAGCTTTCTTCACCCCTATACATAGGTTCAATCCCTCAAAATACAACAACAGAAAAGGAAATACAAGGAAAGCATACCAAAAAGCGTAAGGGAATGCAACTCTATGCGATGACCACTCCCTTACCCTTATCCATGGCTGAAGAACCTGAAAAGTTAGAGTAGTGAGCCTAATTGTTCACGGTGGCTCAGTGAGTAATGCAGTCTAATTCAAACTTAAAACAAGTATTTCACAATTAAAACATGTGCCATGAATGCATGAGCAATAGCATTATGCAAGTGAATGAAACAGTGAACACAATTTAAATCCATAATGCAGTCGTGCACCTTCATTCAAAAATAGTTAAATAATGAAAACATTCGCCGAGGCTTACAAGCTCTCCAAGGCACTAAAAATCACTCGAGCGGGTTGCAGGCAGTTAGGTGCATCGTGTTGACTTCGATTAGGTCTTACTGCCGTTGCCATCATCATAACGACCAACCAAGACTTATTGTCGTTGCCTTATTGTGACGGCCCGATTAGGTCTTATTGTCATTGCCATCATTGTAGGCCAACAGAACCCCCTCGACGGGCACTCTATGCTAGGTGGTCACCTCTCAGGGTCGTATGAAAGACCGACAGAACTCACCCTAACCATGTACTCTCAGACCTCGAGACTCGGTGCACTTTTCATTTAAAACTCATTTAAAAGGATGCAGATTCATCACAATATGTAATATCATTTTCATAATGCACAGAATAACAATCTCTAAGAAATGAGTTAGAAAATATTACTCTCTGGGATGCTCCGCTCCTGGAGCTCTTCTCACGACTGGTCGCGTCCTGCTGGTACTTGGTCTTGCGAAATCGATGTAACTTCTTAATATTAACATGAGACTTGGCTTACTCTAGCTGTACGTCATTGGTTAATCAATAACTTGACTTAGTAAAAAATAGTCCCTTATGTTTGTTCACCTTGCCTTAATTACTAAGTCAATTTGATTGACCTGGTCAATCTTGGTCAACCCTAGTCAGCTTCTCATTTGTTGTCCTAGCTGGTCAACAGAATCTCACAGGGTCAATTCTGGTTTTCATGGAGTCCATTGGGCCAAAAAGGGTTAATATTTCCGATTCCCATCACTTAGGCACAACATTAGCCTATGGCCTTATCTGCGCAACCATTTTCTCGATTTATTTGCAGGCAGTTTGTTTATCGAATTTGCACCAAACTTTGCAGAATTGTTCTAGTTTTCCTAAAGTTTTCTCAGAATTTTGAATCACTATTTTTAGACATCATTTACTAGGGTTTCTAGGTATTTATAGAGACTGGACAGATCCCATATACTCTGTGACAGGCAGTGACTATTTGCCTTAATTGGCCTACCTACACAAATCAGAATGTCCTAAAATTTGGCAGGAAACTTTTAGACATATATAAGTATCTCTCCATCAAATTTCAGCTCAATCTACCTAGGTTTGCTCAGTAAATTTTATCTCAGAAATTTCCGCCAGATTGTAGAAAATTTATGGGTTCATAGATTCTACTATCTTTCTAGTGTTCCTTTCCCTCATTAAATCACAATTTTATGGGTTGTTTCTTGTGTCTACTTACAGTTTACAGGTCATAACACATCCATTAATCACAAACACTTCGAATCAGTAACATGCAACATCAAAAGCATGTCCATCATTCAATCACTATTCTGCTATATTCTAAAGAACTCAAGAAATCTATTCTAGCACCCTACAATCATGACATATTTGCATGTATAACAAGACACATCCACAAGAGTTCAAGGTCAAGTCTTTATACCTTTCTGGAACCTCTACTATGGGGTCTACAATGCCTCTAGTTCCAGCCCAAAAGGGTGCCTTTAGGTGTCCCGAATATATCTCTTATTCTGGTCTGAAACTCTTTCTGTCGGCATTGTTGCAACAATATGTTTAACAGTCAACAACAGTGGCTTATAAAACATATTAAACGTTTCAGTTTCTGGTTTCTACCACTTGGACACTTGAATACTCATGATAAGGATTAGAATGATGGATTTTTACCTCAGGAACGTGCCTAGAATGGTCCAAGAGTGAGCTTTCTCAAAGTTGTTCTAACTGTCTCTGTTATACATCTATAACAGTGAGTAAGTAATCAACTTCAATGGTCCAAAAATCATGTACAAGGCCTTATTTTTTGTTCTCTAACTCTTGGAGGTCAAAGTACATATGAAAATGAGGAGAGTATACAATTTTACCCCCAAAAAGAACTGAAAATGGCCAAGGTTCAAAGCTCTAAAGGTGGTTCCAGTATACACTTTCTGGGTTTAAACAGTGTGGACAACACCTCTTCTTGATGATTTCTGCTTCAGACGGCTCCAAGACTAGGCAAACCACTTTATAGATGGTGGTACAAGCTTCAAATAAAGCTATAGTTTACTGGATTTGGTTGAGAATTAAGGAAGATCTAAGTTAGGAAAGTTTGCTACAGAAATCTAGAATTTCTGGACTTTGAGCTCAAAGAAGCCATTTTGTTGCATGGGGGTGCTTGCTTGGCAAAGGTGTGGGTGACATGTGGCTATCCAGGTGGCACTCAACCTCACATGTTGGATGCCCAATTGGCAGCATTCATTGGCCACAGTGGAGGCCATGAGTTGATGGCAAAACCATGAATTCAAATACCATGGATTTCTATGGTTTTGTGCTGAAATTTTGCTGGAAATTTGTCAAAAATTTCTAAAATTCGGTCAAAATTTCCTAAAACACGCATAAAAGACAAGGAGGAAGGGGCTGGACCCCCATTAGTGGGCGCGTCGCCTGGCCAGCACAGTTGGGCTGGTCCACGCGCATGGCCCAGGCCACTCGTGCGGCTCGAGTCTTGCACGGGCGCCCGCCTGTGCGGGTTGGGTGCTCGGCCCATTTGGGGCCTGGGCCGGCCCACGCCCAGCGCCTGGGTCAGTCTAGGTCCCATTATATTTTTTTTATTGTTTTATTTCTCATTTCTTACATATACTTATATATATGTATTTTACACCAAAATTTTGCATTTTTTCTAAAATCATAAAATTCACTAATTTATCATTTCCCATCAAAATACCACTATTATCCATCATTTCATCATTTATGCAATTATTTTCTCCAAAAATTAAATAATTTTTCAAAAATCATATTTTTCTCTTAAAAATTTCATTTATCATTCTTGAAATTTCATGATTATTCCAAAAAATTCATAAATCAATCCTAAAGGTTATTTTCCTCAAGAAAACATATTTTTCTAATATTTTTATGTGTTTTCTCCTTAAAATTGTATTTTCTCCTATTATTCTCATTTTCTTAATAATTAATTTAAAATTAGAAAAAATTTTGTATTTTCTCATTAAAATTTTAGAAAATACATAGAATACATGTGTGTCGAATCCGTCAATCCGATGTCAAAAACATGGGTCATCACAAAGCTATATATATTTTAATCATAAGTTTTTCTTCTTTTATTCATATGAATCAAAATTTATTAAAAATAATTTTAGTTAATATACATGATTGAAATAATTTTAAATATTCTAAGGGTCTTAGAGCTTAAGGCCTTCGAGGCTTTTGTTATTGATTCAAATATATAAATAAAATAATTTCAATCATATATGTAGTTTTCTCATGGAGCTCGAGATATAAACAAAATATTATATCAAGTTAAATAGACTCAATTAAAATAAATAATAAAAATTTTAATTTTAATTTAGATAAAAATATCATCTTAGAGTTATTTTTTAATTTATAAAAATAATCCCATTTAATTTATAATCTCTTTATGCCTTATAGCATAATATTAATTATTTGGAAACAATGACTACTATGGTATGAGAATTATTTTCAAATAAAGAAAAACATTTATGTTTCAACCACTATAATATATTTTTTAATATTATAAAAATTATATTCACGTCTATATCAATAATTATTAATAAATCAACATTCACTTCTGGGAATATATAATACCATTTGAACAAAATTTTTTATATCAAAATAATTTGTATTTTCCTCATGCATCAAAATCTGCAATTTAATACATAATTCATAAGGATCAATCATTTTTCATAATATTAATGAGATAGATGTATATTTACCATATTTCATAACATTAAACATCTATACATTAACATTCATATATAATTTACAAATAAACACATATATATATAATTGTAATAAAATTATAATAAGAAATAATATATTAATGTTAATAATACCAAGAATAATATTTTATTTTCAAATGCTCACATCTTGATTTTTCTTTCTAAAAAGTACTATTTGTATGAGTTGGTAGGACAACCTCTAGGAAAGAGCGGTGAGACAAAGTCTTCTTAAATAACCGGCCTCCTAGGACGAGATAACTCATCTCCTTTTCAATGTTTAACTTTATTTGGGACAAGGCTTATCACTATCAACTCAAAACTTGTAATACTGTTTGTATTATAAAAATCAAGAATAAAACATAAGTAATTGATTATATATCAAATCAATATTTCTTTATCATATTTTGACTTTTGATTTCTGATGTAGAAGATTGTACATGATGCAACTATAGAGCATACTTTTTTGGTCAATAATATTATATATAATTTATACTAAATCATACATATATACAAAATATATGCATCATTCAAATAATAATATAAAAATCAATCTCGCAAATTAAAAACATACCTTCAAACTTCCACCGTCAAAGCTCTTGTTTCTTTGATCTTCAAGATATTTCATCAAGAGCGTGATCGTGCTGATAACGTGTTATGAAATAAAAGAAAAATATTAGAAGATCAAGAAACTTAGAAGACAAACTTGAGATAATAGAAATAAGGGAGAGTTTTTCATTCTCTTGATAAGAGATTGAATTTCAATCTTGGTACAAACTTTATAATGTAGGCACCCCTTTATATATATTTTAAAAATGGAGGGTTACATCAATCATAATTATAATATTTAAATAATTCATTAATTTGGACATAAGGGCTATAAAATCTTAAATATTAAGGGTTACAAAATACTAAATAATAGGGGTTACAAAGGCATTCAAGATAATTATTTATAACAGAAACAATAAGGATGTGTATACATTTTACAAAAATAAGATAGAATTGTGCTTTTTATTTTATTTTCTTAGTATATGAGGTATAGATATAATAAAATGAGTGCCATATAATAGGTTGTCTCCTATGATAAAAAATGGAAAATAAATAAAATAATCAAAAAAAAATATTGTTGTCAATTTCATCTATTGAAATAATTAATTATTACGTTTGCCTTGTCTGTTGGCCACTATCTTTCTCCAACAACTCTTTTTGTTCTCACAAAATCACTTTTATAATTCATTCAATTTTTGTTTACCAAAATTTGTATAATTTATGATTGAAACAATTGGATGTGGGTGTCCTGCAGCTCATCATGTGAGTCCAGATTACTCTCCTTAGTGGGAACCTTTTAACATCTCTCAGTGAGAGCTCTTTTTCTGTGGTGAATGGCCTTGCAATTGTGAGAAGTGTTAGTATTTATACTAAATATGCATGATTCATGTATTGCAACATGTTTATACATTTATTTAGTTCTTGTATTTTCGAAGTTCATATATTTGCATAGTTCATGTATGTAGATTAATTTATATGCCGACACTAATATTTATTATGATTCATGTACGAATTTAGTTCATAGGATTCATGTATGTCATAAATGTTTGATGTTTATTTGAGCACTGTATAAAATCATGTAAGTATAGCATTTGAAATCAAGTTGAAAGAGCAAAATATTACAAGTTTCCTCATTTTTTCTCCCCCTCCTCTTCAAATGCTTTGTGTTCTCCCAATAAAATGGTATCAAAGCTTTGAGAAGGTCTTTGTTAAGAAAAGAAATGGCGAATAACTTGGTTACATAGCTATTCTGACTCAAAATGAGAAAGACATTTTGCAAACCGCTAGAAAGAAAGATCAAAAGGTTTTTACTCTCATCCATCAAGCAGTTGATGATGGACCATTTGAGAAGATATCTGCAGTAACTACCTCTAAGCAAGCATGGGAGATTTTTTATCGTATCTTTAAGAGTATGGATAAAGTGAAGAGAGTTCGCCTTCAAAGTCTAAGATGTGACTTAATTATTTTCAGATTATGGTGCAAGAGTATTAGTAGTTGTAAAAGAGTTCAAAAGGTATGGAGAAACCTTGAGTGGCATCATGGTGATTGAAAAGATCCTTAGATCTTTGACAGAGAAGTTTAATCACATCGTGTAGCCATTGAAGAATTCAAAGACTTGGAAGCTATGACGGTTGATAAACTTATGGGTTCCTTGCAAGCCCATAAAGATAAAATGTTGAAAAAGAGGAAATAACCAGTGGAATAGGTCTTGCAAACAAAACTTTCGTTGAAAGAAAGTGAAAGCAATAGTGAATAGAATCAAAAAGGAAAAGGACGTGGATTTAAAAATGATCACGATCGAAGTCTTAGTCAAGAAAGAGGAACAGGTGGAGGAAAGTTCTTCAACAAAGAAGATAATAACCATGTTCATAGCTCTTCAAGGGGACGTGAAAGACAAAATAATTACAAATAAAGACGGTATAATAACTTTAAATTTCAATGTTATAATTGTCAAAAATATGGTAATTATTCATGAGAATGTCATAGCAAAACTGTTGAGAAAAAGTCAAATTTTGCTTTAAATGATAGCGAAGCTGTGGAACCAATTTTACTTTTGGCACTTAAAGGAGATGTAGATGAACAAAATAGTACATGGTACCTAGACACTGGTACAAGCAACTATATGTGCAGCAATAGATTGATGTTCATGGAATTTAATGACATGGTGACTAGCAGCGTTACCTTTGCTATCAAAGATTATAGTCTTTCTTTAAAAGATCAATATGACAATTTAATTGCTAAGGTTCCTATGTCCAAAAATTGAATGTTCAAAATGATGTGGCTAAATGCTTGAAAACTTGCTATAGAGATTTATCTTGGATATGACACTTAAGACTTGGACATTTAAACATTGGTGGGCTTAAGTTGTTTGGCCAAAAAGCACATGGTGAAAGGTTTGCTATTGTTTGATCATCCCAATTAGTTGTGTGAAAGGTGTTTATTTGGAAAGAAATTCAGAAAGAGTACAACAAGAACCTGAGAACCACAAGAGCTTGTTCATACTAATCTATATGGCTTGATCAAGCGAAGTTTTTTTGGTAAGAATAATTATTTTATATTATTTATTGATGATTATAGTCGCAAAACTTGGGTTTATTTTGTCATGGAGAAGTCATAAGCTTTTGAATTTTTCAAGAAATTCAAAGCATTTGTGGAGAAAGAAAGTGGGTACTATATCAAGACCTTGCGATCTGACAAAGGAGGTGAATTTACATCAAATGCATTCAATGAATTCTGTGAATCTCATGGAATTTAACGCCCTATGACAACTCCATACTCTCCTCAACAATGGTGTTGTTGAACGGAAGAACATATCTATCCTTAACATGGCCAGAAGCATGTTGAAAAGCAAGAACATGCCAAAATAATTCTGGGCTGAAGCTGTGGAATGTGCGATTTATTTATCGAATAGTTGTCTGACAAAAACTGTGTGGAACCATACACCACAACAAGCATGGAGTGAACAAAAGCCTAATTTGTCTCATTTGTGGGTATTTGGCTGTAACACCCTAGAACTTTGTGAGCATGCTATGTTGCGAGCAAATAAATAAATAAATAAATAAAATATTTCTTTTGTAGAAAAAAATGAGAATTCAAAATAAAATAACAAAATAAAAATAAAAGAAATAATAGTTTTATGAGAAAAAATAATAATAATAAAATAGATTTTTAGAAGTTATAATCTCTTAGAAAAAAATTTAAATAAATAAATAGTAACAAATAAAATAAATAAATAAAATAAAATAATATTTATTAAATATAAGCTTAGAATTATAATTTAAAAAATAAATGAAAATATCGCGACGAGTGCAAACGCGTCAACAGGAGAATTATGAAACAAATAAATTTATATGAGAAATACATCAAGTATATAAAAAAATTAAATTATATGAAATGAAATAAAAAGTGCAAGCTTAGAAATTTAGCTTAGAAAAAAAATTATCAGAAGCAATGTCATCACTTAAATGTATCAAATATAAGGAAAGCAACTTATAAAAGAAATTCTGGAAATGTCACGAATAGAAGAAAGAAGAAGAAACAGGGGCAGTGGTTGTTGAGTGATTTGGCATTCTAGGGCACGATTTGAGTTACGTTTTTGGGCAAATTGTCAGACCCCCTGCTCTAAGCCAAGGGCGGCCCGACCGGCACAGTGGCCCGATAGACCCTCTCACCTAGACGAGTTCGCCCGAGCACTGTTAAGCCCTTTCCAAATCTCATATGATCATACGATATTAGAATAATTGAAACACTTAAAAGCAAAAGTAAGCAACAACCAAAGCGGAAGCATTTCATTTACATTAGTCTTGTCCAAAATACATATTTGACCATTTAGACTAGTACAATAACGACCAACCTCAAATGGAAAGAAAAAGACCAAAAGAAGCTGAGACGGGAGTCGTCAGGGAGTCAGGCAATCACTACGCCTTTTCCCTTGTCGGTCGCTGCAGAACCTGAAATGATGATAGAGTAGTGAACTTAAAATCAGCGTGGCTCAGTGAGTAGGAAGTTCAGCATGTCACCATAACCAGTATTCCAAAACAATGCAAATATGTATGAGCAGTAAAGATGGTATGGCATTCAAAAGCATGACATAACATAAAAATAGTTATAAATAGTGCAACAGTTTCATAAAGCATTTCAAATCCATGATAGTTAAAAACGTATCCAGGTTAGGTTAACTCAACAACCCAACCTATGGTCATCGCTCAAGCGGGTCGTAAGTTAGGGTACTAGTTGTAAGCTAGGCGTGCTTCTCAAACACCCTAACCTCGTGCTCGGTCCCCAAGTGCCATCACTTGAGCCAGTCGGAAGCTAGGCACATTAACCATACACCCTAACCCCACGCTCGGACCTCGAGTCAGATCTCATCGTGTACCCTAACCCCGCGTTCGGACCTCGAACCCTTGGTCTCACTACCATGTACATCTAAATATCTCAAAACCAATCAAATGTATTTAAATCTTGTTAAACCATTGAAATCATGACATATCATGCAAGTTTTATGCAAGGAATAAAAATCACAGAAGACACCTGAGTCAAACTACTCATTGGGATGCTCTGCTCCTGACGTTCCTCTCGCGATCGGTCACGTCCCACTAGTATTTGGTCCTGTGAAATCGACGTAACTTCTTAATATTAACATGGGACTTGGCCCACTCTAACTGTACATCATTGGTCAGTCAATAACTTGATCTAGTCAAGAGTAGTCCACCTATGTTTGTTCAACTTGCCTTAGTTGCTAAATCGATTTGATTGACCTTGGTCAATCTTGGTCAACCCTAGTCAACCTATCACTTGCTGACCTAGCTGGTCAACAGAGTCCCAACTGGTCAATTCTAGTCTTTATGGAGTCAATTGGGCCAAAAACGGGTCAATATTCCCAATTCCCATAACTTAGGCACAACATTAGCCTATTGCCCTATTTACGCAACCATTTTTCCAATTTTTTTGCGGGCAATCTGTACATCAGATTCATGCCAAACCTTGCAGAACTGTTCTAGACTTCCTAATGTTTTCCTAAAATTTTTAATCATAAGTTTTAGACATCATTTACTAAGGTTTCTAGATATAACAATAGAGACTGTACAGATCCCATATACTATGTGACAGGCAGTGACTGTTTGCCTGAATTGACCTACCTATACATATCAGAGTATTTTGAAATTTGGTAGGAAACTTCTAGACATACCTAAGGATCTCTCCACCAAATTTCAGCTCCATCTATCAAGGTTTGGTCAGTTAGTTTCATTTCAGAATTTTCAGCAAGATTGCAGAAAATTTCTGGGTTCATAGTTTCTATTATCATCCTAGCATTCTTTCCCCCATTAAATCACAATTCTATGGTTTATTTCTTGTGTCTAATTGCAGTATACAGATCATAACACATCCATTAATAAAAAATACTTCGAATTAGTAACATGCAATGCCAATTTCATGCCTATTTCTCCACTAATTTCTCTACTATATTTTAAAGAACACAAGAAATCTATTCTAGCACTCTACAATCATGGCATATTTGTAAGTATAACAAAACACATTCACAAAGGCTCAAGGTCAGGTTTTTATACCTTTTCAGAACCTCTACTATGGGGTCTAAAGTGCCTCTAGTTCCAGCTCGAATGGTGCCTTTAGGTGTTCCAAATGTAGTTCCAATTCCGGTCTCAAACTGTTTCTGTCTGCACTGTCGCAATAGTAAGTCTAACAGTTAACAATAGTGACTTATAAAACATATTAAATGTTTTAGTTTCTAGTTTTTACCACTTGGACACTTGAATACACATGATAAGGAGGTAGGATGATGGATTTTACCTCAGGGATGAGCCTAGAATGATTCAAGAGTGAGCTCTCCAAAAGTTGCTCCAACTGTCTTTATTACATAGCTGTAACGGTGAGTAAGTAACCAACTTTAGTGGTTTGGAAATCATGTGTAAAGCCCTAGTTTTTGTTTTCTAACACTTGGAGGTTAAAATATATATTAAAGTGAAGAGGGTGGACAGTTTTACCTCCAAAAAGGGCTTGAAAAAGCCTAGGATTCGAAGCTCCAAGAAGGTTCCAACACAAGCTTCTTTGGTTTTTTGGGTTTAAACAGTGTGAACAACACCTTTTCTTGATAACTTTTGCTTCAGTTGGCTCCAAGATTGGGCAAAACACTTGTATAACTTTGTAGATGGTGGTACAAGCTTTAAATCAAGCTATGGTTTACTGGATTTGGCTGAGAATTGAGGAAGATTCAAGTTAGGGAAGTTGGTTACAGAAATTTGGAATTTTTCTGGGTTTGAGCTCAAGGAGGAATTTTGTTGCATGAAAGAGGCTTGCATGGCAAGGATGGGTGACATGTGGCCATCAAGGTGGCTTCCAACCTCACATGCTGGCTGCCTAGTTGGCAATGCCTATTGGCTACAATGGAGGCTATGAGTTGATGGCTCAAACCATGGATCCAAACTATGAGCTCCCATGGTTTTGTGCTGGAAATCTGCTAAAAGATCCCCCAAAAATAGCTGAAATTCCCCCAAAAATAGCTAAAATTTTGCATTTTTTTTCTAAAATTTTTTAAATTCACTAATTCATCATTTCCCATCAAAATACCACTATTATACCTCATTTTATCATTTATTCAATTATTTTTTCCAAAAATTGAATAATTTTTCAAAAATCATATTTTCCTCCCAAAAATTCCATTTCTCTCTCTAAAAATTCAGTAATTATTCTAAAAATTCATAAATCAATCTTAAAGATCATTCTTCTTAAGAAAATACATTTTTCTAATAGTTTCATGTGTTTTCTCCTTAAAATTATATTTTCTCATATTATTCTCATTTTCTTTAATAATTAATTTAAAATTGGAAAAAATTTTGTATTTTCTCATTAAAATTTCAGAAAATACATAGAATACATATATGTCGGATCCGTCAATCCGATGTCAAAAACATGGGTCGTCACACAAATAACAAGAATGATTGAAGCCATGAAAACATAAATTATAGCTACTGGTTTTGGTTTCGTTGATTGAGGATTTTGGGTTGGGGGATTTGGTGATTTGAATAAACAAATTTCTGGTTTGATCTTCTTATTCGTGGGGGTGTTAAAACAGCAAGAAGAAGATGATGAGCTCAACGTGTTGTGCAAGTTGGTATTCTATGGCATCATTCAAATGACAGAAAGAAGAAGCAAAGAACGAGGAAGAAGGTTGCAATTGGCTCGTGATTTTGGGGGATTATTGCTGCCGGATTGAAGTAAAGATGAGAAACATTTGAATTTTGGGTTTGAACGTCCATGTAATCAAAGAAGAGACTGTTCTAATTTTTACTTTGGGTTTTCATTTTTTGATTTTGGGTGTTATGCACAAGAGGAAAAAAAAATGAAGAACGAAGCTCAAAAAAAATCTAGAAATTTCAGATTTGATAAACTTTGTTGAAGATGGTGCGTTTTGGTGTTTTAGAGCTTAAAAATGAAGATGAAACGAAGCTGAAAGATGGAATTTCTGGGTTTGAGATGTGATAACAGAGCAAAGAAATCTGAAATTTGGTGATTCAAATGTTCTAGATTGATCTTTTGGTTTTGGGCGAATAGTGGAACTAGAAGAAGAAGAAATCTCAGTCTTGAAATTTCTGTTGCAACTGCAGGCCATTATGTGTGTGTGTGTGTGATGTTGGAGCCATGAACTAGATGAACGAAGACGATGAAAATATAAAATTCTAGTTTTTTTCAGCCGCTGGTGCGTTATTAGGATGAAGAAGATAAGTTGTAGCAAGCTATGTTTGATTCTGATTTTTGTGTGTTGGCTATTGGTTGTTGTGTTGCACTCAAATGAAGAAGAAAGCTGAAAATGAAGAAGCAAGCAGCAAAATTTTTGGTTCATTTTCTGGGTTTTGATTGTGAAAAATAGAGGCAAGAAGCAACTTTAGTTGGTCGTGATTTGGTTTCTTATGGCAGTTGGTTGTTTGTGTGTTTGTTCAAAATGTTGATGGTAGTGACGATGGAACAAAGAACGGGAGAAATATAAACCGCCACAACTAAGTACCCCATTCAAATAGACATGCATTTTTATTTATATGAACTTGTTAAGCTTCGAGGGTTTTTTATTGTAACAACCCACCGCCACCGGGACCTACACCCACATCATGGCACATCATGGCTCGTCATGACATTATTACTCACAAGGTATTGTCCTTGCCCCTAGGGGTTTTGTTTTGCCTCTGTGGGATTCGAACCTTGATTTTGGGGGTCAAATATAAAGTTTTGCGAACTCCTACTACCATTGAGCTAGTAGCTCAAGTTCGAGTTCGAGTCTCTCCAAGAACAAAACCCCCATGGTGTGTCTATGGCTAAGTGGGGACAATATCGTTATATAGTGGGACCCGGTGTGTTACAAAATGGTATCAAAGCCGCCTTTAAGTGTAATAGGTGTGCATCTCGAGGACGAGATGGCCTCCAAGGGGGGTGGATTGTAATAATCTCACATCGGTTGGACCTCAGAGTTGAGACTGGGCTATGAGTGCATACGCGGGTGTTCACTAGTGTCGATGCCTTTTGGAGGTGGCTTGAGTTTGAGTCTCTCCAAAAACAAAACCCCCACGGTGCGTCCGCGGCTAATTGGGGGCAATATCGTCACGTAGTGGGACCCGATGTGTTACATTTACTACTGTAACTACTTTATTTGATGCCTGTGGATGTGAGTTCGTCATTGGCGTCGTTCGCGCGAAGAAGACAAAAAATGGTATGAAAATAAATTTATTTTATTTAATTAAATTTTGTGAAAAAAAAGAAAAAGAAAATAAATCAATATGTATATATATATATATATATATATATATATATATATATATATATATATATATATATATGTATATATATACTTTAGAAAAATTTGAAAATAAAAATTAATATTTTAGAAACTCAAACTAAAAGGTTCGTTCGGATACAACCCTAATTTAATTAGGAATACATTTTATATAGTAGAAAAAATATATATATAAGTACATAAAATAATAAAATAATATTAGAGATTTAAAAATCTAATTAATTTAATTGGTTCTAGACATGAAAAATAAATTCTTGAAAGCATCAAATATATTATAAGAAAAGAATAAAATTTTAGGCTTTAAAACTAAACTTATAGTATTTAGAAGTCTTATTTTGTTCGTAACTAATTTAATTACTATATAAATAGATTACTTAAAATTGTGGAGATTTTCAAGTGAGACAGAAACTCTATTTTGTTTAGAATGAGATTTATGGAACATAAGAGAATTATTTTCAGAACCCAAATTCTACTCTTAGCGTTTTTAAATTATTAGTTCTAAACTAAATAATTTATTTAGAAGTGATTAAATCATAGAAGCCTAGAATACTTAATTATTAAAGTTTTAAATTTCAGATTAAGAAATCTGGAGGACTTAAAAATTAATTTAAATTAGATTATATAAAATTCTAGAATTTTGGAATAGCCCCAAATAGTTAAAATTAATAATTAGACTTCATAATTAAGTGAGAAATCATTTAAGCTTAAGAATAATTTATTAAGTGTTAAATTTCATATTTGTACATTTTAGAATCTCGAGTAGCTTGAACGAAGCAAGGTCGCCCTGAAGATCTGCAAAATTAGGTGGGCGTGATTTCTTTGCTCTTACGTATTATATAGATTTAAAATTTAAAACATTTGTTTGAATAAATCTAGGTTATTAGAATTTTATTATGAATTTGATTGAAATTGGTTGGTGTGCATCGATGATAGTGGGATGATTTATTTTAATTTACGCATAATCATTTCATGACATGCTTAAATAGAAAACTTCACATTTAGGTTTATTTATTTATGGTATGCATGAGTAGGAAAATATGCATTTAGATTCCATTAATCACTCATGTGCTTTATTATTTTATTTTGCATGCATAGTTTGATTTATTGTCTATTAGAGTGTGAAATGCTTAGTGTGATTGAATTTATGTGTAAAACTAAAATAAGACAAAGGATTATTAAGAATCTACGTACCGGTGCGATCGACGAGCCTAAAGCGGATCGAGGTGGTATCTCCTATATGCCATTGCTTGAGATCGCCGAGCTACCAGGCGGATCATAGGTATTCCCGACCTTGAGTTGCCTGTGATAGCTCAAAATCTTTGGGAGACAGTACGAGCTATGGTAAGTACTCTCTCTTAGATTGTGATACTGAGATATGACTGATTTTAGATGGTACTTGAGACCTCCTATGATTATGATTAGATTAGATCACAGGGAATACCGAGAGGCATTTCAACCCTCTTCTGGTCTCAGACTTCAACCAAAACCAAATGAATGTTTGAAACGCCTAATGTTTGAAAGTGTTTGTAATGTTTTGGGTTTGGATTTGTATAATGCGTGAGATGTGTATGAATGATCTACTGGGCTTTCGAGCTTACTCCTATTTTATTTTTCAAGAACACTTGGACGTAGTGCACAGAAGTTTACATCAAAAGACTCACACTTTTATTGGATACCTCATGGGGAAGGTTGTCCGGGATAGGAGGTTTGAGAGATTGTATTTTATTTACTTAATTGTAATAGAATTGCATGAACGATTTTCTTTTGAATTTAATTTCGTTGTTTTACAGGTATTTATTTTAATTTTGAATTTCAGTTGAATATATCTTGAACGATATTATATATTTAACCATTATTGTTTTGATAGAAGTTTTTGAAATAATTTTGCTGCAAAATTTGAAATTTTTTATTCGTGATTTATAATTTATAACACATGATTTCAGACTTTAGACCAAGCACTTGAATTGAAGAAAAGATTTTGATAAAACAAAATTTTTAAGTAGCATTCCGATTCTCAACGGACGACGACCCAAAAAAAAAAAGAAAAAAAAATTGGGAGGTTTGATTGAGAATCAGAGTGTTACATTTGTAGTATTTCTTATGCCCATGTACCTAATCAGCATCACTCCAAGCTTGATGACAAGAGTGAGAAGTACATTTTTATTGGCTATGATTTTAACTCGAAAGGTACAAGCTCTACAACCCAAGTACCAAGAAGGTCCTAATTAGCTATGATGTTGATTTCGATGAAAAAGCATCATGGGACTGGGCCACTTGAAGTGAAGATTTTGATTTTCTTCCATTTTATGAAGATGCAGAAGAAGAAGTTGTTCAAAGGGTTGCCACTCCACCACCAACTTCTACTCCTACACCTAGAGAGACATCACCATAAGCAAGCTCTAGTAAAGGACCACGACATATGAGGTTTTTGCATGACATCTATGAAGAAACAAGTGAATTAACTCTTTGTTGTTTTCTTACTGATTGTGAACCTATAGGTTTTGAAGATGCAGTCCAAGATAGAAAATGGGTGCATGCCATATATGAAGAAATTGAGGTCATAAAAAAAAATGACACATGGAAAATTGCAAATCTTCCCGCATGTCACAAAGCAATTGGTGTCAAATGGGTGTACAAGGTGCAGAAAAATACTAGCGGTCAAGTTGATAGATACAAAGCTCGACTAGTGGCAAAGGGGTATACTCAACAACACGACATTGACTATTATGAAGTCTTTGCTCCTGTTGTTCGAATGGAAACTATCAGACTTCTCATTTCTTTAGTTGCTCATAAGAAATAGAAGATCTTTCAAATGGATATTCAAATCTGCTTTTTTGAATGAGTTTCTTGAAGAAGAGATTTATGCGCAACAACCTTTAGGGACATTGTGAAAGGACATGAACATAAGGTCTTGAAGTTGAAGAAAGCTTTATATGGCTTGAAGAAAGCACCGAGGGTATAGAATACGAGAATTGATACTTATTTTCAAAGGAATGGCTACATCAGATGTCCTTATGAACATGCACTTTATGTCAAACAACTTAACAATGATGTTTTGTTTTATGTGGATGACTTGTTATTCACAGGTAACAATGTGAAAATGTTTGAAGATTTCAAATGGGCAATGACATGTGAGTTCGAGATGGCCGATTTAGGTGTCATGACATATTACCTTGGCATCGAGGTACACCAAATAAATGACATGCTGCAAACGTATTTCACAAATTCAACATGAGTGATTGCAAACCTATCAATACTCCTAATAAAAATGGGTTGAAGTTATCATAGCATGACTCAAGATCAGATGTGGACTCAACCATGTTTAGAAGCCTAGTTGAAAGTGTGCGCTACTTGACTTGTACAAGACTAGACATTCTTTATGTTATTAGGCTAGTTGGTCGTTACATAGAAGTTCCTACCATGTCGCATTTCATAGCTGTCAAGCATATTTTACGATATCTCAAAGGTATATTAGATTATGGAATGTATTATTCATCTTCTAAACATTTTAAGCTTGTGGGATATAGTGATAGTGATTGGTCCGATGTTTTGGATGGTCAAAAAAGTACAAGTAGCTTTGTTTTCCTTTTTGGAGATAGTGTTTTTTACATAGAGCTCAAAGAAGCAATCTATTGTAATTCTCTCAACATGTGAAGCGGAGTATTTTCTTACCACTTCTTGTGCTTGTCATGCGCTTTGGCTTCGTAATTTGTTAAAGGCTCTTGGATTGGTGGAAATAGAGCCTACTGAGATTTTTCTTGATAATAAGTCTGCTATCACATTATTGAAGAATCTAGTCTATCATGATCACACCAAGCATATTGATACAAGGTATCATTTTATTAAAGATTGTATTTCGAAGGAAGAGATCTAATTGAAATATGTGAAATCTCAAGATCAGATTGCTGATATTTTCACCAAGCCCTTTCTACTTGGTATGTCTATGAGGTGAATCATGTTTAAGAGGAAAAGTTTGGTATAAACGCGAATCAAGTTTAAGATGGGATGTTAGTATTTATACTAGACATGATTCATGTATTGCAATTTGGTACATGTTTATGCATTTATTTAGTTCACATATTTTCGTAGTTCATGTATTTGCATAATTCATGTATGTGCATTAATTTAAATGCATACGCTTTATTATAATTCATGTATGAATTAAGTTCATAGGATTTATGTATGTCATAAATGTTTGATATTCGTTTGAGCACTATATAAACCCATGTAAGCATAGTATTTGAAATCAAGTTAAAGGAACAAAACATAATACGTTTCTTCATTTTTTTCTCTCCTTCCTCTTCAAATACTTTGTATTCTCCTAACAAGAAATTCTAAATCTACTGAAAGTTCCATTGATGGAATTTTGTTGAACGAAGATAACAAATCATTAAAAAAGTATATTGTTTAACTAACAAGTAATAAAATGAGGGTTCGTGAATCTGTCACCAATGTTGTGATAAGAACGTGATGTTCTTTCAAGCAAATGACAAATTTGATTTCTTGGGTGAAAACAAATTTTTATTTAAGTTCGATTCAGAAGTGAATGCAAAGAGAGTTTTACACCAGGGGTCATGGTCTTTTGATAGGAAGGTGTTGTTACAAAAACTGTGTAATGGCAAAAGGATTCCAAAATATGTGAAATTTTCTATGTATCTTTTTGGATTGGATTGTCTAATTTTCCTTAAATGTGTAAGAAAAGGAACTTTGGACTCTTTCTAAGCAATCAAACAAGAGAAGTTCTTGATATATTTGATAACAAGAGAAGAAGAAATATTTAGATTGTGAGAGAATGTAGCCTTTACGAGTATAATCAACCGTAATGTCTAAGAAGTATGGAAGGGAATCCAAGTCCTTAATCTCAAAGTGATAAGTTAATGTAAACTCTAGTCCAGCATTCCTAGTTAGGTCATAACCTATGATAATCATATCATCAACATATAAAAGTAGAAAGATCTACCCTACAAATGTAGAGCGCACAAGCCAAGCAAAATCAAAAGCACTAGATTTAAACTTAAAAGAAACAATCACCATAGAGAACTTTGCAAACCAAGCTCAAGGAGCTTGTTTGAGACCGCCATATAATGATTTCTTCAATTTGCAAACATCTCTATCGTTATGAGCAATGCCTAATGGAGGGGTCATAGAAACTTTTTCTTTAAAGCCCTTATGTAAGAAGACATTCCCCACTTCCATCTAAGAGAGATGTTGTTGACGAATAGAGACAATCACAAGAAGAGTATGTAAAATATTCATTTTGGCAACTGGAGCAAATGTTTTTTCATAATCCATACCATATTGTTGAGTAAAGCCCTTAGCAACTACCCTTGCTTTGTAACAATCAATGGATCCATTAGACTTGGTCTTGATCTTATAAATCCAACAAGAACTAACTACAATTTTATCAGGTTGAAGTGGAACCAAATCCCAAGTTGTTGTCTTGTCCATTGTAGAGAGTTCCTCAATCATATCTTGCTACCATAAAAGATCAACTGTTGCCTCCTTATAAGAAAAAGGTCTAGAGAGATTACGAATAGAAACCAAAAAGGAGGAAAATGATTGTAAATAAAAATTAAATGAAAAATCTGGCAATTGAGTGAACTTACAAGAACATGGAGGATAGCAAGAGGCATAAGGATCAACAATTGTATTAGATGCTTGGGATGAC
>JAJIYU010005653.1:0-22051 GCA_030144865.1 Tinospora cordifolia
TTTTATTTTTTTCAGGGAATTAGATTACATGAAGATCATGAATATTAGTTAGGTTCTTTAAAAAGTTTCTAATTTTTATGTAAGGGCATGTTGCCCAAGTTTTAAGACTTCTGCTATAATATTTTTTTTAAATTATGTACTCAATTTTATTTAATTAATTGAGTTTATGAATTTCAGTTATTTCTTATACTATTGCCTTATTAAATTCTTAATTATAAGTTATGTACGGTTAAATACGCTCAAGGCATGAAATCACTAAAATAGAAAGTCAAGTGTGCGTCGCTTGTAATGTAACACCGGCCCGGCTCGCCGTTTGGTTTAGTCTACTGTCAAAAAAATGGTGGATGCGTCCAATGCTTAATGATACAGGGGTTGGGGTGTTACAATTTACAAGAATATTACCGCCAATAGGTTTATTTATAGGAAACGACAAAAGAAATATTAGGGGATCAACAAAAACATCGTCATCTAGAAATTGATGTTGGCCGCCATCTTGTTCTACAATCAAGCCATCCATATATGGCTGCAGTGGCTCACTGGGGCTTGCTACAAAACTTTTGAACTGAAAATAGATAAATATGAGATCATAAGAAATTTGACAACAAAGAATAGTTTAATCATAATATAAATGTTGTGTATAATATATGATCAAATACATAAAAAATTACCTTATTAACAGATAAATTGTTCAATAGCTTCTCCATGCTCTTGAAATTGGGCGTTCCAATGCAAGTACAGTTTAGTATACGAGAAAATCCATTGATACATCGATTGACAAACAAACCATCAGTATCAACAAAACACTCATAAAACCAAACTTGTAATGCGATTGAGAACCCAAGAAGCCTGTACATGATCGGGTATTTGCCCCTACCAGCTTCCAACCAGATTGCATTCGTTGCAAAATTACCCTTCATAGATTCTATTGTTGTGTCAAAAAGAGCCCCGCCCCAGGGATAATCCATATATTCACCAGTTTGTACAAGTTCAAAATCAACTTCATTTACCAACTTTTCCATTTTATTAGGAAACAAAAAACAATTAATGAAGAACAAAACTGCAATCTTCACAGCATCATTATCATTCTCCCATAGCCTATTTGTAAATGCATCATCTATACACTTCTTATTTATCCTCTCCACTCCCTTAAAGTATTTATCCTTCAAAATTTTACCCTCAAAACAGTTGTAATGTTTCTGGTTTTTTCAATGCATTTCAAACCCATTATCATTGCAAATTCAACTATGGAGAATTTTGCAATAATGTTATTAAAATTGAAGACCAGAATAGACTCGTCTTCTTGAACAACCTCTCTCAACAATATGTTATGAACAATCTGAGGTTGTCAAAGCAACTACTTCATATCAAGAAAGTGGCCAAAACAAGTCTCCTGGAACTTGAGCAGTTGGTAATCTGTCAGAGTGGAAATCAACATATTGCGTGTGTTCAAGTTAGTCAGGCACCCAACTTTGGTTGAGTATTTATCTTCAGGTTTAACAATATATTGATATTCCTACAGGTGTATAATACCAGAATAACATGTTAAAAAGTGTATAATAACAAAATAAAAAGGTGTACAATATCAGAATAATCATTCCAATGAACATAACATCATTATACATCTTTATATTAGAATAAACATTATAATAGTATAACATCTTTATACTATATTATCGTAGTTCAAAGAAAGTTGAACAAACCACCCAACCATTCACTATCACATTCAGATGAATATGAATACAAGATTCAGAAGAGTGTCATTTACCTGGTTCTCAACATTTACGTTCGTCCTGTTGGTATAGATGAACACTCGTTCTTTATTGTAGCAATGGAAATTGCAAGTAAATGAATAACTGAATCGAAGAAGACAAAGAGATTAGGGCACAAAAATGGAAGCAACCTGAATCAAAAGCTGAATCACAACGATGTGATTTGCGCGCATATATATATATATATATATATATATAGTATTTCTGAATGAATAATTTGGATATAACATAAGAATAAAACATATATAATATTTGAATAACGGTAAAATATGCATGAATAGTGGTATAATGTGAGGATAATATATGAATAATTCAAGCACAAAAATTGTTCGGTCGGTTGGCAAAAAAATTCAGGATGAATAATGCAAGGACAAAATGAATAATGCGCGGACAAATATACACTTTAATTTTGACTGAATAATGCGGGTATAACAAAAGAATAATTCATTTATAATGTGCGTGAATAATGCCGGGATAAACGAATAATGTGCGCACATATATATATATATATACACTTTATTTATGACTAAATAATGAAAGCGTAAGAAACAAATAATTGATGTATAATGTGTATGAATAGTGGTATAACATAAAAATAATTTCTTACAATTATTTATATAATTGATTACATATATAAATAATGTGATATACAAATATATATATATAGACACCATGTTATTTGTATATCATATATATATATATATATATATATATATATATATATACTATGTTATTTGTATATTATGCATAAATAATTACATATATATATATATATACACACCCCATATTTTTTGTATATCATGTATAAATAATTATATCAATAATTGTATGTATAATAATTATATATATAGATATATAGATACAGATATATAGATATTTGTATGTCACATTATTTACATATATAAACAATTATTTAAGTAATTGTATGTATAAATAATTATAGGTATAGATATATAAGTAGTGGGATAACGTGAAAATAACAATTGAATAATGGAAGTATAAAATTGTTGTTCCTCTGTTTCTACTTGTTGCTCCTCTGTTTTTGCTTATTGTTCCTCTATTTTTGTTGTATCCATTACCAATTCAGTAAAGAGAGATAACTTAAGAGAGGCTGTCATTACTAAAGTATTAGGACTTGAGCGTCGTGGGTAAGTTCAAGGTCTTGGATTTGGGGCAACAGCTTCAAAGATTGATGCTCAAATTCAAAGTAATGAAAAGGTAAAGGTTAGAGAATATAATTCAAGATCAAGTAGAAAGGATAAATACTCTTGAAGAAAAATCAAAGAAAAGGGATACACTTGAGGAAAGAGTTGAAGTATTGACTGCCATGTTCTTAATGCAATCTCAACATGTGACAACTAGGCTTAAAATTTTCTTTGCAGTTTAATTTATTACTTAAATTTATATAGTAAAATTTATCTTATTATATGGTTTAACAGCTTCAAAGACGAAGTGGAAGAAACATGAATATGATGCATTCAAAAGCTCAAACACCACAACTAAACTATATTTTGAACCCAGCTTTGATTATAAACTTTTATTCTTATAATGTTTATATTATCTTTAATTTGTTTATGTATTATGTAGTCACAATAGGGCAGCAAGCCCACCCAAGAAAAATTGCCTACTAAAAATGCTAGATGCGAATTATTGAATTGGCATCCCAAAAATGAAAGAGACGAAGAAGTTGTAGCAGTAGGAAAGATTTATTCTACAAATCCTAAGGCTAAAGTTCATGGCCTCCCACTAGGCTTTGATTGTTGGAGAGTTTGGGTTGTAAAGGTAGTGAATGAAAATGTTGATTTATATAGACTAATATCAAAAATTCATTACTTGAATGATGCTGTTGAAAGTACAATTGCTTGGCCAAAGAAGTACATAAGACTATTGTAAATAATAATTACTTTTTTTGATGGATTGTATATATGTTTGATGGATTGTATATACTAAATGAGGTATTTGAAATAATAGGACAAATGTTTAATAATGTTTATTTTATATTATGAATTTATAGATACAGGTAAATATATGCAATATATATTGTAGTAAACTATTTTTATGATGATAAAAAAAAATTGACACATATGACAACGTTTAATTTTCGTTGTAAGATACATGATATAACAACGTGCAGACGATTGTTATTGAAATAATAGAGCTTTCACAACGGGCACAAGCATGTTGTTAAGTAATGGACATACAACAATAACCACTTGACCGTTGTTGAAAGGTTTAAAGGTTAGGTTTTCCACAACATTTGCCCATTGTTATAATGCGTCTACAACAACTGGGACGATGACCATTATCGAATATGTCTTAAAAGATTGAAGCATTTAACAACGTGCGAACGTTGTTGTAACCTCAATTTTTAGACCGATACAACAACGCCTTACAACAATAGGCTCGTAACCATTGTTAAAGTTTAGGTTTTCCACAACGTGAGCTTGTTGCTATAACATTTCTACAATAACAGGCATAGTGATTGTTGTTGAATATGTCTTTAAAGATTGAATCATTTAACAACGGGTGAACGTTGTTGTAACCTTACTCTTAGATCGATATACAATGCTTTACAACAACAGGTTGGTGACTGTAGTTAAAAATAGTTGATCGTTTAATAACACCCTGATCGACAACGTCACCATGAACGTTGTCATATGTATATAACAATGAACATTGCACGTTGTTGTAGGTGCGATTTCTTGTAGTGTGATTATTGAAGTTGATTTTTCAAATAATGATATTGATTAGTTTTAGTCAAAGATTTCACAGTGTTTTATGTGGAATCTATATGAATGAACATGTTACAAGAAGTCTCATAGAGTTGGGATAGTGAAAAGATAAAAAGAAAGAAAAGAAAGAGATAAAGTGATACTCTGCCTCTTGGGTGGCCATGAATGATGTTCAAACATGACGATAATGTGCTTTCTTATTATTGTTGAGTTGAGGGCATTAAAGTAATATTGCCCTCGAAATTGGAAACCAGATGGTGTGGGCCATGAGGGGGAGGCTAATTGTTATATTATCAATGTGTTTAGAACTAAAAACTAAAAAGTTTCACATTCTGAAAGATCTTAGTGTAGTAATGCTATGGAGTAGTGTAGCACGATGCACTCTTGTGTTTCACTATGGTGCAGGCATGTGTAGAGAACAAGGCTACTTTTTGAGCTTAGCTTGAGACATTAGAGGTATCAATTTCACTCAATTTTGTTCGTCTCCTAGAGGCCTATCATGCCACAGAGGTTTAGGTCCAAGATGTTCTAGGTTTCATGGTCAAAACGTCATATTTTTCTCTCTTAAACTATGCATGACAACAACTATGCTATCATGTGACAACTAAACTTTCTATGTTTAGTTCTCCTTCCTTGATTTATCATTTTCTACTATTCCTATGGCATTTTGAAAGCGTGTATTAGCACATTCTAAAGATGTAATTCCAAGGTCTAATCTAATCAAGACTAAGTTTAAAAATGAGTCCAAAAGTTGTCAATGCAAAAACTCAATGTAATACCCTAAAAATCTTGTACTTAATGAAATGAGAATTTCAAAATCAATTAGATGAAATTTGGGTGGGAAATGAAATTAGGTCCATTTCTGGGGAAAATTTAGACAGTCCAAAATCCTCATTTAGTGACCCTTAAGAAGCCAAAACAACTTGAAATGACATGAGATAACATGAACTGATCAACTATACAACATATCCAAAAACAGCTCAATTGGCCAAAAATTAGGGTTTCATTTGCCTAATACCCTTTAGTAGAGTATAAATTAGGAAAGTAAATGAAATAAAGATCACCCTAGTCAAATGATGATTTAAAAATGTGCATTAGTTTATGTAATACCCTAAAAACTTTGTACTTGATTAAATGAAATTTAAGACCAATTCAGTGAAATTAGGTGCAAAATGAAATCGGGCACATTTCGGGGCTAAAGTTGGCAGGTTCAAAAACTCTCATTTAGTGCCTATTAGGGACCCAAAATAACTTGAAATGAAGTAAGGTGACATGAACCAACTAAAGGGGCAACATATCAAAAACTTAGAACAATTGGTCAAGGTTAAGGTTTTCATTTGCCAAACACCCTTCAAGGGTTCCAAATTAGAAAGAATTGTCATTAAGGGTATTTTAGGGAATCAAAATAACCCAAAATGAAATGGAATAACATGAACTAACAAAATAAATGACATATCCAAAAAATAGAATAATTGGTCAAGGTTAAGGTTTTCATTTGCCAAACGCCCTTCAAGGGTTCCAAATTAGAAAGAATTGTCATTAAGGGTATTTTAGGGAATCAAAATAACCCAAAATAAAATGGAATAACATGAACTAACAAAATAAATGACATATCCAAAAAATAGAATAATTGGTCAAGGTTAAGGTTTTCATTTGCCAAACGCCCTTTAGGGTGTCCAAATTAGAAAGAATTGTCATTAAGGGTACTTTAGGGAATCGAAATGACCCAAAATAAAATGGAATAATATAAACTAACAAAATGAATGACATATCCAAAAAATAGAATAATTGGTCAAGGTTAAGGTTTTCATTTGCCAAACGTCCTTCAGGGGGTACAAATTAGAAAAAAATTTCATTTAGGATACTTTGGGGGATCGAAATGAAATGAAATGACATGAACTAACAAAATGAATGACATATCCGAAAATCAGAACAATTGGCCAAGATTTAGATTTTTAGTTGCCTAGTGACCTCAGTAAGTCTTAAATAAGGAAAGCTTTTGAGGAAAAACCACCTTGGGCCAAACCATACCTTAAAATGTGCATTAGTTCATTGATTCCAAAACTATAGGATATAAATCATATTTCCATGTACATAAGGAGATATTAACTTTTATTTGATTTTTGTGAACTCATGAAGTCATGGCCACCCCTAACATGTGCAAGTCACATGGGTAGAACACCATGATCATGTGCATCCTGCCCTACCCTAAGCTCCATGGGACGTGCCCATTATTTGAAACCATGAAAAATGATCTCATGTGCCATGTAAATGATCAAGTATGCCCACACCTATAGAAACCATGAAGAATGATTCCATGTGCCAAGATAAATGATCATGTATACTAAGGTTACATATAAAATGTATCATAAGTGTGTGTGTGGGCACACACGTGATAAACCCAAGATAAAAGTTTAATGAGAGTGGCTGATTTAAAGAGATATAGAAAGATTCCTTCACCTAGAAAAAATTAGAAAATAGAAACTTGTCTCATGCTTACATATGGAGCCAAAAAGGGAGAGAATCCAAGGGAAATAAGAAACATTCCAAAGCTTTGTTTTTGTGTGCTCATATTAGAAACTTATTTGATTTTATAAATCACAATATATTAGAATGTTTTCCTACTAATAGAGGATGTCCAAGAGAGATTACAATGTATTCTAAATCTTTAATTGTGCTCACACACATAAAAGAAACAAATAAGGTTCAAAGATTTTGTTTACACTTGGATCAGAAACCTTAGTGGTCCCACTTGCCAACCATGAGCATACTTGCCTTTCTCACCCAAACCATCCTCTTATGAGTTTGGAAATATGCCCAAACGTGGTAAGCTTCCCTAGCTGTCCTAGATGCCCCCTTGTGCTCCTGAACACCTATAAATACCCTCCTCTTGCTCACATTCATCTCATCCCAAAGCAAAGAGTTGACACTTTCATCTTTGCTTGTTTTTGCCTTCTTCTTGGCACCTCTTCTCACTCTCTTTTCTTTCTTGTGTGAGAAGTTCTTATTTCAGTATTTTAGAGAGTTGTTGAAGTATTCTTGGTGGTTTAAAGTTCTAAAAGTGGTTGATAAGGCGAAATTCTGCCGGATTCAACAAAAACTCGGATTAAGGTGGAAGAGATTTCTTAAACCTCTACTTTGCTATTTTAAATTTTTAGCATGTTCATGCTTGTTTAAATTCTAATTTTCAACATGTTTTATTTTAGTTTCAGCATGTTTAATCATATTTTAATTTTAGTTAGCATGTTTTTATGTTTTAATCACTCATGAGAGCATGTCATGCTTAAAATACATGGTTAGGCTTTAATTCAATGTTTCAAGCATGCGATGTAATGTTTTCATGCTTTCTTAGTTGTTTAAAATTTTGATATTTACATTTTGAATTTCTTTTATAATTATGTGATTCTTAAATATAAGAAATTAAAGATAAGAACCACGTACTATCACAGTGACCCATATGGGTGCTATGGGTATTCTTAACACATGCTTGGAGTGTGTGGTTGCGGGGCGCAACTAAGGGATACTTGGTATGTGGCATCCAATGGAAAGTGACAAAGAAAAGGGGTATCTAAATTAAGAACATCAAGGGAGTAGAACCCCTTTCAGTCTTAATGTCAACTCCAACCAAAAAGTTGCTTGAATCACTTAATGCAAAAAGTGTTTGAATTTGGATGTGTTATTGATTTGAAATAGTAACTTAGTTGTTTAATGAATGATCTACAGGCTATGTGCTCACTCCTTCCTTTTATTTTTTAGGAAATTGACTTGAATCATGAAGGCCATGGATATTAGATTATTTTAGTTTTGAAAGTTCTATTTTAAGGGCATGTTTCCCAAATTTTGAATTTAAGACTTCCGCTGAATTTTATTTAAGTTTTGAAAGTTATCTCAAGTTTTGATTTAAGAATGTAACTTTCTTTATTTTGTTTGAATAATTAAAGAGTTTAAAGTATTCCTTTATCTAATTGTATAGCCTTATTGAATTGAAATTTAATACATTGTGATGTATCCATGAATAAGTGTTTAGAAAAAGCAATTGAGATGCAAGTTGTGTACTTGTAATGTAACAAAGGACCCAACCTGCCTTGTGGCTAAGCTTAAACCTGTTTCTAGGGGGTTGGGGTGTTACAGTTTATTTTGAACACAAATATATATATATATTAAAACCCTTAATTCTTAGAAAATAATGAGATATAAATTTTCATTAAATTCATGCAGATCCATAAATGCATGGTCACCCCTAAACATGTGCAAACCACATGGGTGGAACACCATGATCATGTACACCCTCACCCTACCCAACTTCAATTGGACATTTCCCTTATTTGAAATCATGTCGAATGATCCCATGTGCCATACAAATGATCAAGTACACCACACCTATGAGAAGTTATGAAGAATAATCTCATGTGCACCACACTTTTATCATGTACACCATGCCCTATTATACAAAAATCGATCCATGTGTATGTGTGTGTGTGTGCACGTGTGAATAACCCTATTTTAGAAGTATCTAAATAAAGAACCATGCTCACACACCAAACCCTAGCCATCACACACAAAATCGAAAATCACAAAGTTTCCTAAACCCAAAATATTCAAATCTTGGCGCCCTGTGAAGAAAAAACAATCATAACCTTTATGCAAAAACCCTAGCTGTCCTCTATGTGTGTTATGTGCAAGAACCTAGCCGTCACATGTGAGGAAATCCTAATCAAAGTTGCCAAAACTCTGGCCTCTTAGGTGCTTTTGAAAATCTATATAAACCCTCCTTGTGCACACTTATTCTTCATCCCAAAGCAAAGAGTTGACACTTCCTTCTTAGCTTGTTCTAGCCTTTTTCTTGGCAATCTTTGTGTTCTTGAGTGATCTTGAGGTATTCTTGAGTGTTTAAGTGTTTGATTGAGTGTTCTTGAGTGGTCTTGCAGTGCTAGAAGTGTTAAAGAAAGGAAACTTTGTTGAAATTTTGAGAGAAAGCTTCATAAGGTAGAAGTGATTTCTAAAACCTCATCTTTTCTTCTTTAGATTAAGACCATGTTCATTACTTGTTTAGTTTTCAGAAATCATTCATGTTTCAATTTCAGAAATTTAATCATGATATCAATCTTAGTTTAGTACATGAGCATGTTTTAATCATTCATGAATCCATGCCTAGTACTATGTTTAGGTTTTTTTCAATGTATGATGCATGTTTTTGGATGATTCATGCTTTGATTTTCAGATTGTTTATATTTTGAAATTTATTTCTCTTATTTTATGATTCTTGAATATGAGATTAACTACGAGATGTTGGTGATTAATAAACATGTACCATCATAGTGAACATGTGGGTCACTATGGATGTTCTTTTTATGTGACTAGTTCACATGGTGTAAGACCAAGTTACTTGGTTGGTGGGTAAAAGGCCTTCAGTTCAAAAGTCCAATGAAATTGGCTAAGAAATGCCTTTTTTACTCTAAGGAGATATTTGTTAAGAACATCAAGGACCTTAAAAACCCTTTTGGTCTAAGTCACAACTATGCAAGTGTATGAATTATCGATGTGCTTTTAGTCTAAATTAGAAAATTGGTTGTTTAAAAAGGATCCACTAGGTTATGTGCTCACCCTTTCTCTCTTATTTTTCAAGAAATTGAATCATGAAGACTACTAAAATTAGAAATGGTTTTAAATTTGAAAATTTATCTGTAAGGACATGTTGCCCAAATTTTGAATTTTCTTTACAAGTTTCTATTTTGAGTTATGTACTCTTTCTTTTTAGAAGTTTAAATTTGAAGTTTTGTACCCACTTTTATTAAATCAATAAGGATTTAAAAAGTTTGTTTTATCTCTTGTGCAATTGCCTTAGTGAATGTTTTTAATTAAATAAGGCGTAAGATAATTGAATTAGAAAGACAAGTTGTGTACTTGTAATGTAATATTGGCCCAACCCGCCTTGTGGATAAATCCAATTGAATGTCTCGGGGGTTGGAATGTTACAAAGGCGGTATCAGAACCTAGGCTTTAAATGCTTAGGGCTAAAAATAGAAAGTCAAGCCTAAACATGTGTTATTGGGCTAGAATCAGAAAGTTTAATCTTATACCAATGGTGGTATTAGATTTAGAAAATCTTAACTCAATTAGCTTTGACCTGTGCTTTGAGTTGAAATTAGAATGCCCTACCTTCAATTTTTGAAATTGAAAACTATTTTGGAAAGTGTTTTCAAAAAGGAAAGATATGTTTTGAAACCATTTGTTTGGATACAAAGACTGCAAGTTGAGCTGATAGTGGGTAAGCCTTGTCCCAAGTAAAGCTAAACATTAAAAAGGAGGTGGGTTATCCTACCCTAGAAAGCGCGATTGTTAAGCATACTTCAATCTTGCCACCTGATCTGGAGGTTGTCCCACTAGCTCGTATGAGTGGTTTGAATTGAAAAAAAAAAAACACCCTTACTTTTTATTAAAAAATCAGGAGAAGGAAAATTAAGGGCAAGAAATTGAATGGAAGTTGAAAGAGATGCCCAAGGTGGTATCTTGACTAGACGGAGGTTGTAAGTCAACCTGACTAAAACCTTAGGTCTAGGAAAGTGACCTTAGGTAAAAACATGCGAGGAATAGTGGATCAAATGCATAAAACTTTAGGACAGGCTAAAAACTGAAAATGTGTGAGAACAAAATTATCTTTTGGTTAAGACAAGAAATCGGGAAGATTCTGTATCTCTGGTTTCTATGTAGTATGGGATGCATATGAATTTGGCGGTACGGAGGAAGCCTGAACTTGGAGAATGATGAACCATGTTTAGTGAATGAATGGTAACTTTGGAAGAACATGTTTTTCTATGCTTGGCTGGTATGGACTGGTCAGGTATAGTGGATTCAGAAAACCTTAGTTATTGAGACATTTGGAAAATTGTTTGGGCGTGGCAATTTTTTGAGTGAAAGTCTAAGTGGAAGGGATAGAGTGGTATGAGACACTTGAACCTAGAAGCTTAGATGGAAGCCTAGAATTTTAATATGCTAGCATGAAATTGCTTGATTGTATGATTGTTTGAAAAACATGCTTTATTTGTTTATATGTATGTCATATGAAACCAAATCCTATACCCAAGAACAAAACGAACCTAGTAGCATAAACTATAAGGCCACTAAACAAATCGAGAACCTAGAAACATGAATCTAGAGTCATAATAGTACGAACTTTCGATACTGACAATCTACTCGATTTGTAGACAATGGCTAGAAAAAGAAGATATGCTACCCAATCCACCACTTCTGACAAGACAAAGTAGAGGGATTAGGAAATACCTGCTAGCATGGAGGCTTGAATGGAGAATATGATGAATGAAGTTGCTCAGAAGGTTATGGATCAACTAATGAGGGCTCTATCCTAGATACTTCAGGCAGTACTTCAACCTCAAGTGCTTGAACCCATCTAGGTTTTACAGCCAGCACTTGTGGCCTTAGCTCCTGAACATCAAAGGACTCAAGAGGATCTGAAGGATGAGAAACAAAGAAAGATGTTGATGGAGTTACAGAAGCTCCACCCTCTACATTTTGAAGGTACAATTGACTGTATCACGGCGGACCACTTGTATCAAGAGCTGGAGAAACATCTGAATGTGTTAAAGGTAACAAGGTCAAGAAGGGTGGCACTGGCCACACACCACTTCAAGGAACCTGCAAGAAGTTGGTGGCATATGATGAGGATGGAACCTAACACAGATGTTGATACTATGAGCTGGGAGAAATTCGTGAAGATCTTATATGAAAAATTTTTTCTGAAAGCAACCTTGAGCAAGCTACAAGAAGATTTCATCCAATTGAACCAGAGAGAGATGACGGTAGCTAAATATGAAAGAAAATTCATTGAACTAGCCAAATTCTTGGCAAAATTGATTAGAGAAGAAAGTTCGAGGCCAATCAATTTGTACAGGGTCTCAAGATGGAGATTCAAAAGATAGTGAGGACTCTCGGCCTAAAGATAGACGACAGTGTCTTAGAAATGGCCCTAACTCTTGAACAAATGTTGAGGGGGAAGAATAAGAGGCTCGAAAATGAAAAAGATCAAAGGACCCTGAAAAAAAACAAGAGTGGTGGGAATGCACCACTTAAATAATAGCAAAATAAAGATGAGTTAAGCAAAGAAATAAGGGTCATGCTACGTGTGTAGGTAGAGAAGCAATATAGCTAGAAATTACCCGATCACACTAGCTTAGGGTCCCCAGCAACAACAGAACACTCAGGGAGGAGGTCAGATAGGTCGTCCTCAAGTCAAACAACAACAACATAGCACCAATCAAGGGCAGAACAAGGGTCATGGTTAGAACCAGGCCAAAATGTTTACTCTTGAGACTTTTGAAGATCAAGTCCATACGGTGGAAGGTACGTTCTTATTATTCAATGTTACTGTGAAACTATTGTTTGACTCAAGTGCCTCAAAATTGTTTATTTCTGAGAAACTAGCTGATAGGTTACAACTTGTGACAAAAACACTACCCATAACTTTGAATGTCTCCACACCTATAGGGACTATTGGGGATGGATTGGTTAGACCAATACCAAGCCCCAATAGATTGTCCTAAAAGATGAGTGACCATAACACTACTTTTTGGAAAAACCTATAGAATCAATAGGGATATGTAAAGACTACCAAGGAGTCCAAACCTTAGCAATGATGAACTACTTAAGGCAGAAGAATGAGTTCGAGGAACTCACTAAAGAAGAACCTGTTGAACTAAAGAACATCCAAGACCTAGCAGTGGTTAGTGAGTATGAGGATGTATTCTTAGACGACTAGCCTGGACTACCACCTGCTAGAGGATTAGAGTTCAAGATTGAACTTCACCCTAGAACCAAACCTATAACCATACCTCCTTACAGAATTGCACCAGTAGAACTGATCGAGTTGAAGTCTCAACTAGACAAGCTATGGGAGAAAGTATTAATCAAGCCGAGTGAGTCACATTAGGGAGCTCTTATATTATTTGTGAAGAAGAAAGATGATTCCATGAGACTATGTGTCAACTACTAAAAGCTGAACCAAGCTATAATGAAGAATAAGCATCTTCTATTGAGGATTGATGACCTATTTGATCAATTGAGAGGAGCCACTCATTTCTCGAAGATTGATCTTAGGTCAGGTTATCATCAATTGAGAATCCGGGAGTCCAATATATACAAAACAACCCTCAGAACAAGATATGGTCATTTTGAGTTCACCATGATGCCCTTTGGTTTGACCAATGCAACAACTGCATTCATGGATTTAATGAACCAAGTGTTTAGAGAATACCTTGACCAGTTTGTAGTGGTATTCATGGACGACATCCTAATTTACGCTAAGTCAGAAGCTGAACACTTAGAATACTTGCGGATAGTGTTTCAAACCCTTAGAAGGCACCAATTGTATGCCAAGTTCAGCAAGTGGTAATTCTGGATGGAGACAGTCAAGTTCTTTGGTCACGTAGTATCAGCGGAAGGCATCTCTGTAGACCCAGAGAAAGTAGAAGCTGTCATGGACTGGAAACAACTAAAAACAGTTACAAAAAATAGGAGTTTCTTAGGCCTAGCTGGATACTACAGGAGGTTCATCCAAGATTTTTCCAAACTGGCAAAAACTATGATCAAGCTCACCAAGAAGGGAATTAAGTTCAATTGGGATGAGAAGCATAAACAATCATACTAAGAAATAGAGAAGAGATTGACTACAACCGCTATCTTAGTCACTCCGACTCATGGTGTCACCTATGTCCTGTGTATGGATGTTTTACTAAGTGGACTGGGAGCAGTCTTGATGCAAGAGAAGCAAGTAGTCGCTTATGCTTTGCAACAACTAAAGGTCTATGAGAAGAATTACCCTATTCACAACCTAGAGTTAGCAGCCATTGTATGTTCCTTGAAGATTTGTAGGCATTACCTTTACGGTGAGAAATTCAATCTATTTTCAAATCATAAGAGCTTGAAGTACATTTACACCCAGAAAGAGTTGAACCTCTGACAACGAAGATGGATGGAGTTCTTGAAAGACTATGATTTCCAATTATGCTACCATCTAGGAAAGGCCAACGTAGTGGCCGATGCCTTATGTAGGAAGTTCAACAAACAAGAGGAAGAAAAAGGCCAGATGTACCAATTGATTGAAGACTTTAGGCTGGGCGTGACTCCAAGTAAAAAACAAGCCTACCTTTGTAGCATGTCTTGCCAACTAGATCTCCTACATCATATTAGGGAAGAATAAAGGCAAGACAAGTAGCTCACTAGCCTGATAGAAGGAGTTGCATAGGGTAAGCATACTGATTTCAGGATAGATGGTGAGAATACCCTAAAGCTCAAAGAGAGGATTTGTGTACCTCAGAATTGGCAAAGTAAGAAAACCATACTAGATGAGGCTCATCAGACCAAGTATACAATGCATCCAGGTGGAGATAAGATGTACCAAAACCTTACAAAGACTTATTGATGGAGAGGAATAAAAAGAGATGTAGCTAAGCATGTGGCTAAATGCAAAACTTGTCAACAAGTAAAAGTAGAAAACCGAAAACCCCCTAGAATGTTATAACCACTCCCTATCCCTGAATGGAAGTTGGATAATATTGCCATAGACTTTGTCAGTGGTTTACCTCGAAACTAGAAATGAAAAGACATTGTTTGGGTGATTATAGATTGTCTCACTAAAGTAGTTCATTTCCTACAAATCAGATCCACAGACCAAATCAGTAAACCGGCAGAACTCTATGTAAAGGACATAGTAAGACTTCATGGTGTCCCTAAGACTATTGCATCTGACAGAGACTCTTGCTTCACCTCCTAGTTCTGGCAGAGTCTATAGAAAGAGTTGGGCACTAAGCTCACCATCTCAGATAGATGGGCAGTCTGAGAGAGTTATACAGACACTGGAAGATATGTTGAGATCTTGTGTTCTAGACTTTAAAGGGAACTAGAGCAAATACCTATACTTAGTAGAGTTTGCCTATAACAATAGTTATCATCAAGTATTAAGATGGCTCCATATGAGGCTTTTTATGGATGACCTTGCAAATCACCAACCTGTTGGGCTGAGCTTGAAGACCATGTGTTGATTGGGCTAGACTTGGTAGAAGATATGAACAACCAAGTCAAACTAATCCAAAAGAGGTTGTTTATAGCTCAGAAACATCAAAAGAGCTATGTTGATAAAAGAAGGAGACCCCTAGAGTTTCAAGTGGGTGACAAGGTGTTTTTAAGAATCAGTCCTCGGAAGGGTATCAATAGGTTCGAGTACAAAAGAAATTTATCAGCAAGATTTGTCAGACCTTTTGAAATACTTAGAAGAATTGCTTATGAGTTGGATTTACCTAATCGGAAGACCTTGGCTCATAACGTGTTCCACGTGTCTATGCTTAGAAAATATGAACGAAACCCCTCTCACATCATCCACCAGGAGGAAGTGAACATTGAGGATGATGCCACATACGAAGAAGTAGATGTAGAATCCTTGACCACAAAGTGCAAAGCCTGAAAACTAAGGATCTTCCGTTAGTTAAAGTACTAAGGAACCATCATGGGGAAGAAGAAGCTACATGAGAACTGGAGAACAAAATGAAAACCAAATACCCACATCTATTCACTAGGAATATTTAATGATGTACAAATTTCGAGGACAAAACTTTTGTAAGGAAAGCAGGTTGTAATACCCTCAAAATCCAATATTTTATGAAATGAAAATTTCAACATCAATTGGATAAAATTTGGGTAAGAAATGAAATCAGGTCCATTTCAAGGGCAAATTTAGCAGGTCCAAAATCCTCATTTAGTGACCCTTAGGAACCCAAAACGATTCAAAATTACGTGAGATGACATAAACTGATCAACTAGACAACATATCCAAAAATTAACTCAATTAGCGAAAAATTGGGGTCTCATTTGCCTAATATCCTTTAGTGAAGTCTAAATTAGGAAAGTAAATGAAATGAAGATCACCCTAGTCAAATCATGATTTGAAAATGTGCATTACTTTATTATGAATACAAAAATAGATATTAAAGTCCTTAATTCTTAATAACTAATGATATATGAGTTTTTATTAAATTCATGTGGACCCATAAATGCATGGCCACCCCTAAACATGTGCAAACCACATGAATGGAACACCATAATAATATACACCCTCACCCTACCCAACCTCAATGGGTTGTTCCCCTTAATTGAAATCATGTTGAATGATCCCATGTGCCATGCAAATGATCAAGTACACCATGCCCCATTATGCAAAAATCAGTCCATGTGTGTGTGCACACATGTGAATAACCCTAATTAGAAGTATCTAAATGAAGAACCATGTTCAAACACCAAACGCTAGCCGTCACACACAAAGGGAAAATTGAAAAATCACAAACAAGAAAGTTTCCTAAATCCAAAATGCTCCAATCTTGGCACCATGTGAAGAAAAGACCATTATAACCTATATTCAAAAACACTAGCCATCGTTTATATGTGTTATATGCAAAAACCAAGCTATCACATGTGAGGAAACCCTAATCAAAGTTGCCAAAATTGTGGCCCCTTAGGTCTTTTTGAAAATCTATATAAACCCCCCTTGTGCACACTTATTCTTCATTCCAAAGCAAAGAGTTGAAACTTTCCTCTTAGCTTGTTCTATCCTTTTTCTTGGCAACCTTTGTGTTCTTGAGTGATCTTGAGGTATTACTAAGTGTTTCATTGAGTGTTCTTTAGTGGTTTTGTAGTGCTAGAAGTGTTAAAGAAAGGAACCTCTGTTGAAATTTTGAGAAAAAGCTTCATAAGGTGGAAGTGATTTCTAAAGCCTCATCTTTTCTTCTTTAGATTAAGACTATGTTCATTGCATGTTTAGTTTTCAGAAATCATTCATGTTTCAATTTCAAAAATTTAATCATGACTTCAGTTTCAATTTAGTACATGAGCATGTTTTAAGCATTCATGAATCCATGTCATGCCTAGTACTATGTTTAGGTTTATTTCAATGTATGATGCATGTTTTTGGATGATTCATGCTTTGATTTTCAGATTGTTTAAATTCTGAAATTTATTTCTCTTATTTTATGATTCTTGAATATGAGGTTAATTACGAGATGTTGGTGATTAAAAAACATGTACCATCATAGTGAATATGTGGGTCATTATGGATGTTTTTTTCATGTGACTAGTTCATATGGTGTAAGATCAAATTAATTGGTCGGTGGGTAAGAGGCCTTCAATCAAAAAGTCCAATGAAATTAGCTAAGAAATGTCTTTTTCACTCTAATGAGGTATTTTGTTAAGAATATCAAGGGCCTTGAAAACCCTTTTGGTCCAAGTCATAACTATATACAAAATGTTGCTTGAAACACCTAATGTATGCATGTGTATGAATTATAAATGTTTTTTTAGTCTAAATTAGAAAATTAGTTGTTTGAAAAAGATCCACTGGGCTATGTGCTCACCCTTCCTCTCTTATTTTGCAAGAAATTGAATATACATGAAGACATTGCAAATAGTGATAGTCTCTTTATTTTTAAAAAGTTCCTATGTGGGCGTGTGTGCCAAGTTTGATAAATTTTGTTGTAATAGTTAATTAGAAGGTTATGTACTTTTCGATTTGAATGAATAAAGATTTTGAATTTCTTTATCTCTTATTTATTTGCCGTACTTATTTCTAAATTTGAGTTAAGCACTCTTTAATCACACCAAGGCATGAGATAGTTGAAAATGAATGTCAAATGTAAGTCATTTGTAACGTAATACTAGCCCGATCTGCCTAAGTCCACTAACAAAATAGTGGTTATGTCCAAATCAAGGAATAATACGGGGATTGGGGTGTTAAACTCAAATCTCAGATTTTTAAGTGAGCACCCACCTATCTTTGATAGGTTTATTCTTGAGCTATCCTTATCAGAATTGGGTCATTTTTGAGGCATTATACTCTTGGAAATGGCCACTTTACAATGATATTCAAGTTCATGAGTCATATGCTCAACTAAAGTGGATGAGAAAACATACATGATAGTTATCAGAAAAGGTGTGATTAGTGGGTGATTTCATGTGTATATGGAAATGGAATTATTAGAATGATTAAAAATACTTTCAGAGTCACAAACCACTTATTTCTAAGTCTCCAAGAGCCATGCATCGATTCTATACACACACATATACTTCATATGAAGAGTTTCTCAAAGGGTGAGCTCAATTCATTCTTCATCCAATTTATAGACAAAGGGGTTGGTTTACGTTTTTGTAGAGTTGGAAGAGAAGATCATGGTATTCTCCATAGGTGTATATGGTGCTCAAGCCACTCATGGGGGCTTGATAGATTCCTAAGAGAAGAAAGAAGAATATTTAATATTGGTTGGTGAGAAGCACTATTCTCAATAGCTCATTATCATGGTAGAATATCCAACTTTGAACCATGATCGTGAGCATATAGATGGGTGTGAGAATGTGATCTTAGCATAGTTGTGAAGATCTAAGTTCCTTCTATATGTTAATAAATGATATGCATAGTATTGGTTCCTAGGGTGATGGCAAATAGGGTGGAAATATGACTATTCAACTCTGTCATTTGTACATAACCTTTCCCAGCAATACACAACGTTATAGATTGAAGCAGCATGCTACATCATGATGCTATGCACTTTTTCTAGGTGGTGTAGTACTTTACACTTTGATGCAACAAGCTACATCACGTTGTATACTTTTCTAATGTCCCCTAGCATCCTGAGCTTTTCAATATGATGATTGTCAATTAATTCCACCATTTCAACTTTGAAATTAGTTTTAGAGGTCCTTAGTTGGTATGTCAAGTTGGTCCCAAAAAAGCATATTTGCCTAGAAAATCCTTCTAATCTAACGACCATCCTTGAGCCACATGTATACCAGTAAATAGAGGACATGGCATGATCAAGACACATCAAAGCCATGATTTTGGCCATTCTTCATGACTTGTGAGAGTGGATCAAAAAGGGCATGACACCCCTCATTCCATTGCTAACCTAACACACCACCATCATTTCATGGCTTAGTCAATAACCACTATTTACCTATTCTCTCCTTCTCTAAGAAAGGTTCATTTCACACCATACACCTATCCTCTAGCTCCGCAATAACCCTACACCTAAGCAAACAAAAGACAAGAAAAAAATAGAGACATTCCCTCATTTTAGGAAGAAAAGAAGAGAAAGAAGTGAAAAAGAAAAAGGAGAAAAGAGAAGATAGATTAAAGAGGACGCGAGGTCTATTCTTGGGGACCATTGAAGAGCATTTGGAGAGATCAAAAATCCATCGCAAGTATATCACACTCTTTTTTCCATTCTATTGCACTATGAGTATGAAATGACACATAAAACTCAGACTGTTCACAATTGTCGAAAGCGTGTCTATCATCTACTTTGGGTGAGATTCATGTAAAACCAAGACCAAGTAAAGAAGAACGTTAAAACCAATGGAAAGTGTCCATTGCCATACATACAAATCCCTAAGAATGACCCAAATGCGTGGGGTGTAGACTGAGAATCAACTTCTTAAAGATAGGTGGTTGGTAAGTAAAAAATCAAGATTTTGTACCTTACAATTACTCATATTTGGACCCATTGTTAAACTAGGTTTCAAACATTTCAAACCATGACCCTTACACCATTGGAAAGTATGATGAATGAGCTTACTAATGCACCTTGTGTGAACCAAAATGATATTCTATGATTGAGAATGAAATTGTCAAAGTTGGCAACCTAAAACATATTTTTGGGTATGAGTATCAATGTAACAATAAAAAGTGGGGAAAAATCTAAAACAATGCTAACAAAATTAAGTGAAATGGCCATCACCACTCAATTCCTTGTTGAGTGTAGTAAAAAACTAACCCATAATTCATTCATTGGAGACCCAAAGCCCATGAAACAATTGAACAAAGTTAGAGTGCGCAGATGAGAAAGTGTATATGACCACGGTCATGTATCATAGTAGGGATCTTTACTACCACAATAGTGGATTTCACTACCATGGTAACCAGAACAAAAATGCATATTCCTTAGATGTAATACCCAAAAAGTCGATAAACCACTCTGAAATTTTGGAATTTAATTAACATAAAATAAATTAATTAAAATAAAAAAATTACAAATTATTAATAATCAAATAATACAAGCCTTATTATCCTAGAATAATGTATAAAAGTATTATAAAAGGGAGAAAACATAAAAGTAGTGACGAAAAACCTAAAAGTAACACAAATCACACTAGTTACTATGCTAATGAATTTCATCACCATGGTAATGCATGAAACATTGCTAAAACAAAGAAATTTGATCGGTTTTGGTAAGCACGGTAATGAATTTTACTACTGCGGTAATGCGTGAAGATCCAACGAACATTGTATACAACACCGTTCTGGTTACCACGGTAGTAAATCACACTATTGCAATAATGTATGAAAAATATAAGTTAAGATTTTGTACAAAAACCATAATATCATTCATCTAATCTAATAGTTGCTCATTCCTCTCCATGAACCAAAACCAATTGCCTCCTATCAAACCTTCTCCTTCATCCACACGCATTCTAAACTAGATCTACTCCATCCCATCCTCTTTTAACGACCTTACAAGCCAACATAGAAGAAGAACTGCACAAGAAACACATTGCAGTTCTGTTGTCAAGCACCAGATCCCCATCAAAGATTGTAACATCTTGAAAAAAATTTATATGAATTAATTTAATTAGAAAATTTTACGGAATTAATTTAATTAATTTAATTTAATTTAATTTAATTTAACGGAATTAATTTAATTTGAATTTTTAATTAGAAAATTATACGGAATTGACGGATGAAAAATTTGGTAAGTCCTAGTTTACACAAATGAGGAATAAAAATTAATTTAACAGATTTTTGGGAGAAAATATATGAATATAATGTATAACATGGGATATTATAGCCAAAAATACAAGGATACGTGCAATTTTTGATGAAAACAAAATTAGAAAGTCAATTGGGATCAAGATTTGGCAAAAATCTGAAAATAAAACAAGAAATTTGGCTAAAAAATAAAAAATAAACTTAAAACTGCATCCAACAGCCAGAAACGTGTAATCCGCACGATCTAAGATCCCACGGCCACGATCAAGTCCGCACCGAACGCCCGAATGCATCGAATCATCAAGATCAAACGACCACGATTGATCCATCTAATCCAACAGTGCACAACGCAAGCACAAAAACGTAATCGCGATTCAAATATCCGAACACTACGCTCGAGGACGATCCGATGATCTGAGGCATTTTTGTTGATCGCGAACGGATGTGCTGCGCTCGAGGATGATCTGAAGATCTGAAGTGGTTTTGTTAATCACGAACGAGATCCGCGTGCGAAACTCGAGGACAATCTGACGGCCCAGATCGAATGCTCCAAAATTAAAATAAAAAATTATAGAAAAATCACAAAAAAATCTGAAAAAAAAGTTTGTAAAATTCAAAAATTGCTCCAAGAAAAACTCAAAAGTTTCTATTTTTCTCCCTTTGAAAACCTATATAAACCTTCCTAGGCTCTCAATTCCCTCATTTCAAAAATAAGAGTTGAAATTGCCTCTTAT
>JAJIYU010005654.1:0-21930 GCA_030144865.1 Tinospora cordifolia
TAAAAATATAGTTGGATAGCCTATTTTTTATATTTTCTGCTATATAGAAATATTTAAAAAACGATCTTAAGGATTATTAAGCATATTCGGGTTATTGCGCACCAATACATGATATCAAATGTATATATTAGATTAAATATGAGCTTAACTATGTTGAAAATGATTTATAAAATAAATTTAAATAAGTTGAAATTGATTTGATGAATATAAAATGATATTTTGGTTACAGGATTATATTGGTATTGTGAAAATAAACTTTTATTGGATATTAGGAACTAGCTGGGCATTAATTTTGATGAGTCATCCTAACTTGTGGTATTATGTCTGACATTGGTAGTATATTAAAAAGTCTAATTTTATTTAAATAAAATGATATATTGCATTTCATGCTTATTTGAATTTCTTGAAATGATTGTGATGCATTTTAGCATATCAATTACATACCTAAGTAGGTTATTGACATAATAACATTTTTATTGGTCATAGTCTCAAGGAACAGACTCATAGAATTAATTGTTGTAGTAATCTTGGTTGGTGCATTCCTAGCATGAGATGAATGAGATAGAAATGAATAGATAATTGAATAATTAAAGGTCAGTGTACTCCTCATTTGCGCAGTGAAGAGTAGATTCGCTCTGTTATTTGGAAGGAGAGAGATGGTTCATGTTTTTAACAAGATTGCATATTGTTGAAATTAAATGCATGTTTACACATTACATTATGCATGTATGTTAGTTTTATTTCATTTGCAAGTGATTTGAAATTTTTTTGCCTTACATGTTTTCATACATATGATGGTTATATAATATCACAAGTTAGATTATTCACTGAGTTTGTTGTTTGCTCACTGTACTCAGAATCATTTTCTCCAGGTTCGATAAGAAAGGGAAAGAGAAGATGTTATAATATCAGTACTAGTTCCTTTTGGAGTTGATAGTATGTAGTATTGTAATAATTAGCCTGACTACTATATTTGAAGATATATATAGACTTGTTATCATCTAAATGTATTGTCAAAACAAATTATGGATTGTCTAGATGGATGGTTAAGTTGATGAAGAAATATATGTTTTTGTATTGGATTGCGATCCATCAGGTAATTTGAATTTGGTGAAATGTTACATTTTTAGAGGATCTATCAAAATTTTTTTACGAAATGGATGATTTGGTTAGGAAGGCTTACAGGGTTTCTAACATGTCCCGACTCTAACATGTTTGAGAATTTTGTGTCGGTCATAATGTCATCTGAGAAGGGGTCGTGACATGTTCACTGTATGATGTTATGCCCAAATTATAATCCTTGATTAGCTGATACATTTGCCCTTTCTCTTTGTCATGACCCCTTCTCAGTTGACATCACAACTGACACAAAATTCTCAAACATGTCAAAACGCTGGCATGTCAAAAAACCCTGCAAGCCTTCCCAACCAAATTACCTATTTTCTTGAAAACTTTTGATAGAGTCTCCTATAAAAATATATCATGTCACTAAATTCAAATCACCTAATAATCACAATCAATATCAAAAAACATATATTTCTTTATGAAATTAATCATACATCCACATAATTCATAATTTATTTTGACATCACATCCAAATGATAACATGTCTATATACATCTCTAAATCTAAAAATCTGACTAATTATCACAATTACAACATACTATTAACTTCAAAAGAAACTAATAATGATTTCACATCTTCCCTTTCCCTTTCCTATTAAAACCTAGAGAAAATAATTGAGAGTAGAGTGAGCAAACAACAAGCTCAATGAATAATCTAACTTATAGTATTATATAACCATCATATATATATAAACATGCAAGGCAAAAACAAATTTAAATCATTGGTAAATGAAATAAAAATAACAGACATGCATCATGTAATGTGTGAACATGAATTCAATTTCAGTAACATGCAATCTTTGTAAACACATAAGCCATCTCCCTCCTTTCAGATAACAGAGCGAATCTGCTCCTCATTATGCAAATAAGAAATGCACTAGCCTCTTGTTATCCAATTATCTAATCCATTTCTATCTCATTAACTTCATGTCAGGAATGCACCAGCCAGGATTACTACAACGGTCAATCCTATGAGTCTATTCCCAGATACTATGACTAATATAAATGTTGTAATGTTAATAACCTACTTAGGTATGTAATTGACATGTTACAATGCATCAAAAACCATTTCATGGGATTCACATAAGTATAAAATGCAATATATCGTTCTATTTAAATAAAATCAGACATTTTAATATAATATCAACGTCAAACATAACACTATAAGTAAAGATTTATCACAAAATTACTATCCAACCAATTCTTAATATCCAATAACGATTTGTCTCTATAGCACATATAAAATCCTGTCATCACAAATCATTTTACATGTATCAAATCAAATTAAAATCATTTAAATTTATTTTATAAATTATTTTCAATGTATTTTCAGCTTATATTTAATCCATTATATCTATTTGATCTCATATATTAGTGCATAATAAGCTAGATATGTTCAATAATCTTTAAGATTATTTTTCTCCTCATATAATATATTTTTATAGTAGAAAATATTTAAAATAGTCTTCCCAATTATATTTTTATTAATTTTTTTCAAATTTTGATAAATAGCTCAATTGGTCAAACATTTACCAAAAAATTCAATTGATATCTAAAATTCACGAATTTAGCATCGATGGATATGTATTTTCATTCTCTACATTCTTATGGATTTCAATAAAATTTTTATTGAAGTTTAACATACCCAAAAACTCATCCAAAGGTTATTCAACTATGGGTATTTATTTTCGTGTGTACAAGACAAACGAATGAAAATGAACCACATGTCTAGGATCTACGTATCGCCAGAAGTGTTTTGGTATAATTTTTACTGAGTTTTACTCACGTTGGAAGAATACCTTATTATTGGGTACTATTATAAAACAACCCCTACAATAAAAATTAGACTTCTAAGATCAGAGTATCTGACTTATTTAGTATTTTTGTAATAAGAATTGAGAAAAATTACTTACCTACACGTCAAATCAGTCGAAAAATTGAAAGTTCCCTTTTATTTTTTATTTTCTCTTCCACTCTGTTTCGTGGTTTTCGCATTCTAGAAATGAACATGAAACAATGAAGAGAATTGAGAGAAAGATGAAATGCTTCCACCGGCCCACTAATGATATATAATTCAAATAATTACTTCCTTTTCCTTTTCCCTCATCAATTAAACCCAAGAATTAACATTTATTTTATTTTGTTTTGTTTTTCTTTTGCAACTTCTCTCACCACCACATATAACATTAATATTTCTTTTTTTCCCCTTTCCTAACTCATTACACCCCACATATCGATTAATATAAATGCATATATATATACATACATACCCACTTATAATATCTATATTTATTATTCATAATTCTATGATGATAATAATAATAATAATAATATTTCTATTATTACTATTACTATTATTATTATTAAATCACCCAAATTTATTTATTTATTTAAATAATTTTTTTATTTTCTAAACTTCTCTATAAATTGCATCCTTTTTTTGCATGACATTGTTTACACTTATATGTACATGTATAATATATGTTTATACACACATACGTCATGTCCACCTATTATAAAATTCGGGTTGTTACACTCCTCATCCCGCTTATTAAATTTCTTGCTAAGGGGATCGACTACAACATTAGCCTTCCCTAGATAGTAGTGTATTTGAAAGTCGTAATCCTTTAGGAACTCCATCTATCTCTGTTGTCTAAGATTCAGTTCATGTACATATATAATATATGTTTATACACACATACGTCATGTCCACCTATTATAAAATTCGGGTTGTTACACTCCTCATCCCACTTATTAAATTTCTTGCTAAAGGGATCGACTACAACATTAGCCTTCCCTGGATAGTAGTGTATTTGAAAGTCGTATCCTTTAGGAACTTCATCTATCTCTATTGTCTAAGATTCAGTTCTTTTTGGGTATAGATGCACTTCAGGCTTTTATGATCAGAGAATATGTCAAATCCCTCTCCATAGAGATAATGCCTCCAAATCTTTAGTGCAAACATAATTGCAACCAATTCCAAGTCGTGTAGGATAATTCTGTTTATATATTTTCAATTGTCACAAAGCATATTGTAACACTAGGCCCCATAATCTAGCTACATTCACCATAGTAGGCACACTTGTCTCTCTACTCAAGACATAGTTATATCATAATGGCAGTCACTCTTGGCTCGCATGCGATCACTCTAGCTTTCATGGTCTGAACACTTGGATATTACTGTTTCTCATATCATGTCCTAGTTAATTTGTACCAGGCCACATCCCATCATATATCAGTCACAATACATTAGTTCATCTCATGAACAACAAAAACATAGGGATGACAAACTAAATGAAATGAATCATCGTAACCTCTATAATAGTCAAATAATGGCCCCATGGCCGAGATTCTCATGAATAACAAATACTTGGGCCAAAGGTTGACTCCAACAATTTAATGGACAAATAAAGTAAAGTAGGACCAAATGTTTTATAATTGACAATTAGAAAAAAGAGTTCCAATCCTACCCAACCTCATCAATGAGGCATACCATCACTACAAAAATGTGTCCTCCTCACTTGATGATTCAAGTGCCTTTAGTGATTACCTGAAAAGGAATGAGTGTGGTGAGCTCAAGAGCCAAGTGAATCATATACAATACATCTCAAGCATTATAATAGTCAAAACATAAAACATGTAAGCACTTATAAGATATTAGGCATTTTCATGCAATTCAATTACTTAGGTTGACTCTAAGACCAAAAGGACTTTCCTCAATGTTCCCCACTAGGTTCAGAATATTAGAAGTAACACCCAAAAGCCCGTTACCCATTTGGAACCCTATATCAAGAGTGATGTCTCACTCGACCATCAGTCCATGGAGTGAAGTCTCAACTCAACTCTTAGTCCTATCTTATTACTGCCACAGTAGCATCAAGACCACCACCTTGGGTTGGGAACACCCACGATAATGTCAGACTACTGCCACAGTATTTGCATCATTGTGCTGGTATGTGGTTAATTCTCTTAATCGTCTTTAATTAGGGCCCACAAGCATGTTAGCAATTTGAATATCCAAATATAAATAAATGATGGATATAATTCAACATCACATCACGCTTACAAACACATCAGTTATCTTATTCCTCACATGGTATAGAGTTTAGGGTAGTTATTTCTACTTGTATTCGAATCCCTTGGGCCCTTGTGTCGTTTTGGAAAGTCTTGAATCCTCAACCTTGAGATTTAATACATTATTTTTAAAAGTTGAAGCATTTTTAATGTTCTTAAACTATAATTAAATAACTCTTATTGACACATAGTATCTCATGCAAAGTAGTGTTTTACAAAGTTATATACCTTGGTTTGTCATTGTATACTGCAATAGTAAGGAGGACTACTGCGATAACCAAAATAGAATAAAGTGAAGCATGGAGGGCATTTGATGCATTAGTGCAATAATGTGAAAGCTAAAATGTGTGATTTCGCATTACCATGGTAAGGCTTCGTATTACCGTGGTAACCGGTGGCTCGCTCTTGTGTATAGTTCATTACCGCAATCAGATACTATGGTAATCACGTAACTTCCCAAAAAATAACACTTTTGTGCATGTTCTTCCATTCGTCGTTCTCTTTGGTGCATAGCATTTTGACACACCATGCCTAAGACTCAAAAATATGCATCATATAGGGCTGAAGCGTTTTATACCTTGCCATTATTTGCCTCTTCTTTTGTTCACCTCAAAAAAGCGTTTTGAACACTTCCAAGGACCTATTGTATCAAATGCAACAAGTATAACCTTAAGTCATGTGAAACAGTGATAGAAGATTCTCGTGAAAACTGATGGATTACCTCATCCATAACAGCGTCACTGTTGAATCCCTCACAGTTTGTGTCATTCTTCTCCTGTCTTGGCTTGTGAGATAGTTAGGAAAGGATGGAATGGCTCTAGCTAGAATGCGTATTGGAAGATGAAAGGGTCAACGAACGATGACTAGTTTTCGTTCATGGGAAGAAACTCTCAATTGCAGGGTGCAATGATGCAAATTAGGGTTTTTCGCGGAAGTTGAACATATATATTTTATCGCATTACCACAATAACCAGAATCATGCCATTTTTGGGTTTTAATCGCATTACGCGGTAGTCACTATCACTAGCGCGGTAACTAGAACAACACCACTTTTCATGTTCTGGAAACCATTACTCACTAGCGTGGTAACGAATGGATGGTTATTATGTCGAATTATGTGTTTTGCTCCAGTTTGCCAATCCTTTCGCAGATTGACTTGTACATCATATGCACCCCAATTTTGTGGGTCTTCCAAGGGTTATTGCATGCAAAATATTTTTATTAAAATTATTCGAAATTATCAAAATTTTGTATGAATTTCGGGGTATTACACATATACAACGACCTTTCCCTCTTGCATCAACACCACACCCATTCCATTTTGCATAGCATCTGTATATAGGACATATCTCACCCCATGTGTAGGAGTGACCAATATGGGAGCTAAAGTCAACCTCTTCTTCAACTCTTAGAATGATTGTTCACACCTCTCATTCTAAATGAATTTTTTTCCTCTCATGGTCAACTTTGTCATGGGTTCAGCTAACTTCGAGAAGTCTTAGATATACTTGTGGTAATATCGTGCCAAACCTAAGAAGCTCCTAATTTTTATGATGATCTTGGGTTGCTTCCAATCTAACACTACCTCTACTTTGTCAAGGTCTATTGATATTTATTCAACTGAAACAATGTGGGCAAGAAACTTGACTTTCTTCATCCAGAATTCACACTTGCTAAATTTAGCATAGAATTCATTCCTTCTTAATACCCCCAGCACAATACTCAAGTGTTCTACATGTTCGGCTTTTGATTGGGAGTAAATTAGGATATCATCCACGAATACCACTATGAACTGATCCAAATACTGTCTAAAGACCCTATTTATCAGGTCCATAAATGCAGCCATTGTGTTGGTTAAACCAAAAGACATCATTGTGAACTCGAAATGCACGTATCGAGTCCTAAAGGTTGTCTTATGTATGTCTAGCTCTCAAATCCTCAGTTAATGGTATCTTGACCTTAAATTGATCTTGAGAACTGAGTGGCTCACCTCAACTGATCAAACAGGTCATCTATCCTAAGCAAATGATATTTGTTCTTTATTGTTACCTAATTGATCTTCCTGTAGTCAATACACAACCTCATGGATTCATCCTTCTTCTTCACAGATAGCATTGGGGCTCCCCATGGTGACTCACTAGGTGTAATGAATCCTTTCTCATAGAGTTCATCTAACTATGCCTTTAGTTCAATCAATTCCACTAGCGCCACTGTATAGGGAGGAATGGCTGTAAGATCTGTACCTGGATGCAATTCAATCTTCAACTCCACCAGTCTATGTGGCGATAATCTAGGTAGATCATCTAGAAATACATCTGCATATTCCCATACTACAGGTATTTCCTAAATTTCTTTTGGTTCCCCATTATCCTCCTGCAACAATTGTTTAAAGACCTTACTCTATTTTAAATAGTGCAACATAGTTGACGTAGGACTTCGTGATAACCTTTGCATATCCCCATTGATTTCTACTAGTTCATCAAATGGTAGAATCAATGTGAATCTCTGTTTCGGGCAGTTAATTTGAGCCTAATGCTAAGTTAACCAATTCATGCCCAATATCACACCATATCCTTGGAAAGGTAACACTCTAAGGTCGACATTATTAGTTTGCCCCAAATTTCAACTGACATGTGCGAATTTTTTGGGCAATTACTATAATTCCTAGGGAGTGGATGCATACAATGGTTCTAGTGGTGTAAAAATCACTAATTTTAACCTGTTAATTAAGTCTTTTGATACAAACGACTTAGTAGCGACTGAATCAAACAATATTTTTACAGCAACATTAAATAATAGAAATATACCTTCGACAACTGGTATTAGGTCCGCTTGTCCATCCTTCATAGCATACACTCGGGCCTGATTTTGTCTTCATTGTTTGTGTTGTTGTGACTGAGGTTGTTGTTGTTGTGGTTGTTGTTGGACATTACCATCTTGATTTCTACCCTAACCATTGGTTTGCCTATGGTTTTGCTTTTGTCGCCCTAGATTCTGATAATCCTTAGCAAAATGTCCTTTTTGGCCACAATTAGAACATGTTCCTTCTCTTCGAGCCAACTGTTTATCAATTCTGCTATTATTTTATTGCCTTTGGGGCCAATTCTTACTTTGTTTCTTCTCATTTCCTTGGCATTCTCTGCTATTACTCGATCTCTTATTTCTATTTTTCAACTCCTACACAAAGCTGAGCTCTCTTTCCACAATGAGTATCTTCTCCACCACATCTTTGTACGTCTTGAGACTCATCGGCACCACTTCTATTTTGATCTCGGTCTTTAGAACCTTAGCAAATTGATTAGCCTTCATGTGTTCCTCCTTGATCAGTTCAGGCATAAACTTCGCCAAGTAAGTGAACTTAATCTCGTATTTAGCTATAGTCATGTTCGTTTGGGTCAATCTGATGAATTATAACTGCATTTGCCTCAAGGTAGCCTCTTGGAATACTTTCTAATAAAACACTTCCTTAAACTTCTCCCAGTTCATCTGTCAAACATCGATATTCGGATCTACTTTCGGCATCCTTAACTAACTCCTAGCTAGTCCCTTAAATTGGTGGCTAGCTAGTGCAACTCTACTAGGACTCGTTGCCCCCAATACATCAAGATGTTCCTCAAGCTCCTAATACTAGTGGTCAGCTATCATGCAATTGGTAACAACCCAGTTCTTGATCCCTTGTTTCTGTCACGTCTGTCATGCATGGAGAGATGCACCATTAAATGTTAACACATAAATCATCTATCGAGAGCCGGGACATTACTTTTCTCACATTCAATGCTCATTAAATATCTTCTAGACATACCAATTCTCATACAAATAATTTATCAATTTCTTGGAAATAGCAAGATCAGATCCCATAAAATAGAAAACAATAAATCTAATAAATGGATTAAAATTTTCAAATTTCCAAAAATATAGAAGATCAAAGTAAAAATTTTAGGTAACTATCCGAAACTTGGCTCAAGTAGCCATACTCTAACCCAAAATAAAAGGCTCAACAAATAAAATCATCTAATGGGTCATGTGTCCAGTCTAATCTTAATACACAATTAAATATCAAAGAATAATCTCAACCGTATGATCTATGGTTGTCTATGTTTTCAAATCAACTCTCACCAGAGGAGCTTCTTTAGTGATCTCCTTAAAAGGAAATGTGTGGTGAGCTTGAAAGCCCAGTGGATCTTATATAATACATCAATAGCATTATTTAAAACAAATATGGAGCATGCAAACACTTATTATACATTAGGCGTTTCAAACATTAAGTTATCAATAGTCGTTAATTAGACCGAAGGGTTTAACCCTAGTGTTTCTTTCATCATTATCATGTCAAACAAGATGAAAAAAAATGCATTATATGTCATATTCCAATGGAACAGGGGCACATCCATTACCCAACCCAGGAAGTAGGGTCACACCCATCGCTCCATCACCAAAGAACTAGGGTTACATTTATAGTTCTATCATTAGAAACTAGGAACAAACCCATCATTTCTTATCGCAAGAACACCCACAATGATCCCCCATGGACCACTACGACAGTACATAGTTCAATTCTTAATTTATCTTTGCTTGAGCATCAATGAACATCTCATAAAAAGAATAGTTATCATTTCATCATGTATAACGAATCATTGTACAATAAAGTAATCATCCTAATCATCTCATAGAAACATAAAAAAAGTAACAATCATTTCATGTTATAAAGCATTGTAAACACCGAACATGAATACATAACTCGTGTTATTCTAGCATTTATGTCATTCACAAATCATATTAACAACATACTAGCATGCTTCTAGGCATTCAAGAATATAAACATACCACATGTTCACTATTAAAATTCAAATGATAATAGGAAGCAAGGTAATCACTTCTACTTGTGGCTATGCTTCGCTTGTTTTAGTCCTTGTGTAACACCCGTAACGTCGTGATCGTGCCACGTCGTGAGTGAATAGGAGATGAATAAATAAATCACTTAATCACTTGCTCGCACTCAGGCGAAGGTGCGAATGATGAAAAAAATGGAACGTATGATTTGATCAAAAATAAAAAATAAATAATAATAATAATAATAATAATAATAATAATAATAATAATAGTAAGATAATATTACATTTTATGTCCTATAGATATATATGAATAGCCGAAATAATTAATTGATGTTTATTATGATACGGTGTAACATGTTTGACAATCTACACACACACATATATATATATATATATAGGTATACATACATACATATATCATTTTATTTATTTAAAGCTTTAATATCATTCAATATCAGATTATTAAAACTTTAATATATATATATATATATATATATATATATGTATGTATGTATGTATGTATGTATGTATGTATGTATATATGGATAAATAATAATAATACCTAGAAAAAAAAAAGAGAAAAAGAAAGAAACCGGAAATTGTGGAAATAAGGTGGAGTGTCGAGGAAGACGCCGGAACAGGAGAATGGAATGGAAAATTCGGGACGTTCGATGGATTGGTCGAGAGATAAATAGAGGAGAACCAGTTTTGTTGGGTTGCTGCTACCGTGGCGATGCTCTGTTTGCCATGGTTGCAGCCGTAGCCGCCGTTGCCACTGCCAGCCGAAGGAGAGAAAGGAAGGCAGCAGAGTTGCTGCTGCTGCGGCTCTAAGGGGTGTTGCAGAAAGGAGTTACAACCAAAGATGTCAGCTAGGGAGTCGAGCAGAAAGCAGGGGAGGACGAGAGTGCAGTGTTCACGTGTGTGTGCTGCTGCTCATGTGGTCTCTGCGGTATGGAGAGGAAGAACCAGAGCAATGCTCTGTTTGGTGTTGATTTCAGTTGCTGGTGGTGTTGCTGCTGTGAGTAAACCGAACAGAGAAGAAGAACGAAGAACAGAGCAGCATAGTTGGCTGCTGCTGTTGCTCACTGGCCGGCAAACAGAGAGGACGAAGGAAGAAGAAGACCAGCCACTGCTGGTTTTACCATCTGCTGCTGCTACTCTGGGATGTTGTTTGGTGTGCCGAACAGAGGAAAGATGAATGGCGTTGCTACTGCCTGGGCTTTGGGGATGCAGAAGCCGAAGAAGATGACTGACTGAACAAGAAGAAGAAGACCGAAGGGAATCTGATTTTCTGAGTTGGTAGATCCCTGTGTGACGATCATGCAAGAAGAAGAATTCTGCTGCTGCTGCAATCCAACCGTGAAGAAGAAGAACCAGAAATTCTAGTTTATGAGTGCGTCAAAATGGAGATAAAGAGAATGATGTCCGTGATGCAGGGACGAGGAATAGAAAAACAGGAGTTTTTGGAATGGAACTGTTGCTGCTAGCTGTGAACTGAAGTTGGAGCTATTTGATTAGTGCATTTGTGCTTGCTAGAACGTGAATTGTATTATTGGATAGTGACTTGAATGCTTGATGAACAGATGAAGAAGAAACACCGGAGCACGGTGCTCTGTTTTGGTGAAATTTCAGCTACAATGGACAAGAAGAACAGAAGTAGACGGACCGAAAATAAGGAGCAATGGGTGACCGAAAGTGAGTGGTAAGAAAATTGATTTGAATTTTTGGATTATAGACTTTAGGCATGTTATTTGATAACTTGATAACCAAAGTGTAATAGGATTTATAAATATACTTTGAATTAGATTAATAAGAAATTTTATAATATGAATTAGATTAATAAGAAATTTTATAATATGAATTAGATTAATAAGAAATTTGAATTAGATGAATAAATTAGTATGTATTGGTTAGAACAAAGAAATTTTATAGTATTAAGAGTGTAAAATAACACTATCACTAGATAACCTAGGAAAATTTATATACTTAAATCAACATAAATTAGAACTAAAAATTCTCAAATTGCTAAGATCAATTTATAAACGTATTTTCAATAATCTAAAGTTAAGCAAGAAAATTTCAAAGATTTTCAATTGATGTAATTTCAGTATCTTTAGACAAAGAGGAAATTATTGTAGGATTTATCATTATAACTTGATTTACAATCAAAGACAATACGAATAAATCAATATGGATTGATTAGGATAATAAAGTTTCATGATATAATACTAAGGTTTGGAAAAATAAAAGAATTAACTAATGTATCTTCATGTATTTAAATATTTAAATTAAGTAGTTCAAGAAATTAAAAATCATTTATGTAAGTACTTAATTATTTAAGTAGATAAATATTTAAATTAGAAAAACAAATAAATGATAGTTATTCGAATTAGCACTATAAGTGATCTCGGTAAAATTCCAAGAGTATCATAAGACTAAGATTTCTAAATCCGAATAAGACAAAAGATTCGACAAATGGAAGTCTTATTTTGTTCGTAATTAAATTAACTATGATATTAATAAATTATTTAAATCTTGAAGATTAAATTATTATAAATCTAAGTAAAAATGAACGAATTGTAGAAGCGTGAAATGTAATTGCGATAATCTTAGTTTTAAATTTAAAGTTTTAATTAAAAGAATTACTATTCTCCTACGACATAAACATGAAAAGTAATGGTAGATTAAGAGATTGAAAAACCTAGCATTGCTTTATCTTAATTATATGAAATTCTAAACATGTAGGAATAACTCGAAATTGTGGAAGTTGATATTTAGAACTTATGATTTGTTTAGAAAATATTTAAGTTTAAGAGTGATTTCTATCAGGTGTTAAATTTCAAATTTATATATTTTAGCGTAACGAGGATCTCGAAGGAAAGCAAGGAACCTGAAGATCGACGAAATCAGGTGGGCGTGACTTCCTTGCTCATCTATATTATATGGATTTAAGATTCAAAGCATTTGTGTGAATAGTTCTAGGTTATTAGAATTTTAGTAGAAAATTAATTGGAATTGTTTGTTCTATGTGAATGATGTGTGACTTATGACGATTTATTTAAACTCATGCATAATCATCTCATGCCATGATGAATATGACGATTTGCACTTAGATACACTTAATTATATCATGCATGAATAGGAAGACATGCATTTAAACACCATTGATCATTCATGTGAATTATCATGTTGACTTGCAAACATAATTTGAATTATATTTTCTCATGTATTGTATGATGTCTGATATGCTTGAAATTGTTTGTAAAAATAAAATAAGACGACGGTTTATTAAGAATCCACGTACCGGTACGATTGACGAGCCTAAAGCGGATCGAGGTGGTATCTCCTATATGTCACCATTTGAGATCGTCAAGCCACAAGGCGAATCATAGGTATTCTCAACCAGAGCTGACAGTGACAACTCGAAGTCTTTGAAAGATGGTACGATGCTTGAGTAAGTACGCTCTCTTGGGCTGTGATGTGAATATCGATTGATTCTAGACAGTTATTGAAACCCTTTGAGATTTTATTGGATCACAGAGAATACCGAGAGGCATCTCAACCCTCTTCCGGTCTTAGAGTCCGACTAAAACAAATAAATGTTTGAACGCCTAATGTTTGAAAGTGTTTGTAATGTTTTGGATTAGGTCTATATAATGCATGTGAAGTGTAGGATCGATCCACTGAGCTTTCGAGCTCACTCCCATTTCTATCTTTCAGGTTCACATGGACTTAGAATGTTGTAGTCTACGTCGAAAAATTCACACTTTGATTGGACACCTCACGGGCAGGTCGTCTGGGATAGGTAACTTGAAGGTTAAGTTTTATGTATTTTACTGAGTTGTTTTATATAATCTCGTTGGTTTTAACTTAACCGTTTTATCTCTAAATGACTTTATTTATTTAATGATTTTTGGATTTTATTACCAAAGGATAAGTAGATTGAATTTTATTACCTATCCAAGGAATTGCATCCTAAATCAAGACTTTCCAAAAATTCAAATTTCTCATTTCACCACATTAACATATAAAACTGCATTCATTTTCTTCCAAATTTAAAATAGAACAACTTTAATTCTGACTGTTAGCTCAAATGTTGAGCAAATCGAGTTTTATGCTTGCCCAAAGGACTTTCACCCTCCAAAACTTTCAGATCCTCTCAAAAACTCATAGATCTGTCAAAAACTGTAAATGAATAGTCAAAACTTTTAGAATTTAGTCTAGAATTACTAATTCTATTTAAAAGGAAGATGTGAACTCAATTTGCTCCGAATCATTCCGTGCTTCAAAAACCCCAAATTGCCGATCAATTTTGCGATTTTGATGTTGTTAGCCTATAGAAATTGATTTGAACGAGTTTAAGGCTTCAGAATCTTACCTTAAACACTTAGAATTGCTCTAAATCTGATCTAGATCACTTTGACTGTCTCCGAGCGAAAATCAGATCTCTGATGACCAAAACTGAATGCCCCAAAGAAAATCAAATCTTTGCGATTCCTCTTCTCTTTTTGCGATTTAAAATTGCATGAACAGTGCCCGCATGAATAGTACCTGCACTCACACGTGTATTGTTCATAGAGATTTTTTTTTGCCCAGTTCCCCCTTTTTTTCTAAAATTAGTTCAAAAAGGCCCCTAATATATTCTTTTTGTTTTTTGATTTTTTCAACTTAAACCGATGTGATTTATTTTATTTCTTTAATAAATATTATAATAAATATTTAAATCTTATTTTTGGATATTTTTATATTTATTTTTATATTTATTTTATATTTCTAAAAATTTATTTTCGATGTATACGCGTTGAAACATTTAGGGTTATTTTTATTTTTCTTTCTTTAGATTACACACACACACACACACACACACACACATATATATATATATATAATAAAACCTTTATTTTATTTTTTTATTGATACATTTATAGCTTATTATTATTATCTTTTTCGACATGCACACTTTTAATACTCACGAGTTATTACATTGGTTACCACACATGATAACTTTTTTGGAGAATATCTTTTCTAATTTAGCCTTTCACTCTAAAAGCAACACCTATTGCAACTGTCATAAACTCTTTGAAGGGCTTCTAATCATTTTGGAAGGTATCGAGATCAAAACAAGATGAATTTTGGGAGCAGACATGGAGCAAGTGTTATTTATGGTTGGTAGGCTCAAGGTCTATGCTGATATAGACTTAGAATGCAAAATAATGAAATTATAAAACTAATAATAATATGCAAATAGAAATGAAAAATCACTAAATGAACTACATTTTTTTTAAGGAGTGGTGTTAAAGTGTGTGAATGGCTTACCAAAGAGGAAAAGTGTTTTTTTTTTCTTTTGAAGGGGATGTTTCAAAGTGTGTGAATGTCTAACAAAAGGCATAAAGTAATTTTTTTTTTTGGAGAGGGTGGTGTCAAAATTTATGAGTGGATAACAAAAGTGGTAGAAAGTTTTTTTTTTTTTTTTGGGAGGTGTTTTTGAAGTGTGTGAATGGCTAACAAATGAGTTAAAGCTGTTATTTAGCCTAATGGAATGTTGTATATGTTATTAATGCAATAGTCAAGTAAAGAAGTTTATACTCAATAGCATATATGTTGTAGGCAGCATGGGTTATTACAAGTAGGGACCTAAAATATTGGTGTTGTCAAACAGTCAATAGTGATAATCTTCACAACCAACGGGGTGTTCACACAAGAATGACTGTGATAACGGGCTCACCATTTGGTGAATGGAGAAAAAGAGAAGGGTGAAAGGAAAGAAAAAGAAAGAAAGAGACAATGCAGAGAAGGAAGAAAACAAATGAGAAGAAAGAGGAAGAACAGTCTTTGATACCAAATGATGGCATAGAAACAAGAATATAGAAAGAGAAACATGCTAGAAGAGAAGATATTAAGTTTCATTCAACTCTAAATGTCTCATTATATTCATTACAAACCTTTTGTAGAATCGTTAAACAATAAATATGAAAATGGATCTAAACTAATTAAGAAACTCTGTCAACGATAATCTTTCCAACTTAATTGGAAATATATCAAATATGAAATAAAATAAAAGGAAACAGACCTATACTAATTAAAAAATTAAATCAACCTTTTTCAAATTGAAATAATTAAAGATTGTCAAATAAAGAAATAAGGCAACATTTATCTATTGTTGATCACGATCTGTAACAACAATCTTGAGGAAAATCAGTAACATGTCCTACAACACTCTCCAAAATGGCTTGAAACCCTAAGGTAAAACACACGTAAGTGTACACGTGTTGTTATGTATTATGGAAGGTGAAACCCATGTGTGGAAGGAGTTTTTAGGCTTGAAAAGGCATGATTTTGGGCCTATTTTCAGCAAGCAAAAGCCCTAAAAAGTCAAAGAAAATATGAGAAGTAAAAATGGGAAACTATAGTGAAAACCATCACTACAGAAATTTTGATATTTAGCAACACAATTTTAGCAACAAAATATTTTTTGTTGTTAAATATTGTTTTTAGCAACAAAAAAAAATTATTGTTGTTTTCATTAAAAGAATTTTATAAAAATAGCAACAATTTTTTTTTAGTTAATTATGAGTTCACAGGCAATATTTCTGCTAGCCACAGACAGTATTTCTGCTAGTCGCAGACAATATTTCTTCTCATACATTTCAAAACGTAAAGTTCAGAAGTGATGGACTATTAAGGTTTGTTTAATTGGTGTCCAGTTTGGAATAGGGTTATTTTAAGTAATAGAAATAGATTAAACAAAATAATATTAACAACAAAGATATTTGGTGTTTGATGCAACACAAAATAACTACATAATATTAAAAAGACAAAAAATCAAAAAGAAGAAAAAAAAATAGAGAAAACATGGAGGAAGTAGAAATAGTATCTCACTTTTGAAGTACCATCCTATCTCACTTTTGAAGTATGATAAACGCAACAAACCAAATATTGAAGTATGATAAATGCAGGAAACCAAAATGCAAGACTTACTTTAAGTTGTCAACCGAGGGACGTTTCTGTTGGACATAAGTATAAACGCATGCCCATGAGCTAGAGATTAGGTAGTGAGACCATGTGAGCTTTCGGTCTTTCCTCTCTCTCTCTAATATAGTGCTCTATTTCTTTGATATAGATTTCTGATATAGAGATGACTTGAGGTAGCTGTATCACTTGAAGCAGCTTTCGATCTTTCCTCTCTCTCTCTCTCTCTCTCTCTCTCTCTTCCCCTCTAGATTTCGCTATCCTCTTCGGTTTCCCTCATTTTCGATTCCTCAGCTTCTCGATCCACCACTGTAAGTTTCTGTTGATCCACTCAAAACCCTAACATTATTCATTTCTCTTTTCAGATCCATTGGTTCGTATGTGGAATGATGTGAATGTAATGGCGATGTTTTTGTTCTTTGTTTTGTTTATTCTTGTTGTTCACGACAATGATCGTTTTGACTTGCATTTTCTGGTTATTTCGATGTCTGTTTTAAATTCTTTTCAAATCCATCTCGCATTCATAATTATGATATTACTTATAATTATTTTGTGATGGAGCTATGTTTTAGTGGCTATGCGATATATCGGAAGTTGAATCTTTGCTGCATTTTGAGAAATCATCGTTTGTTATCGTGGAAAGAAGTAACTGTTCCTTGTAATCGGTTTGATTTTGCTAATTTTGAGGTTTGTTTTGATTTTTTTTATTATCTTTTAGAGTTCTATTTTTTAGTTCACTGGTCTTGGTTGTTTGCGGCGATTTGCTTTGGAAAAACCTATGACATGTGAACTATGATTAAGAGTAGGTTTTGGTGGCTAAATAAGGTAAGATTGAACTATGATTAAGAGTGGGTTGGGTGGAAAATTGCATCGATTATTTCACCTCACTTACATGTGAATTCCGTTTGTTTTCTTTCTTTCTTCATTGTCTTCTGCTTTACGATCTATCGGTCACTGTGCTGAATGATTGCTTGTCATTGTGATGTTTCATTAAAACTTAAAAGGTTGCATTTTGGAAGAGTGTTTTTCTGCTCGGGATGATAAGAGAAATGTTGTGGCGTTATTCTAATTGAATGGTATCATTTTGGCATGATAATTTATCATTATGATCATCTGATTTACACTTTTCCCTTTAACTTGAGAAGGAATTTGTTAGAATAAAGGGCTTTTTGAAGTCTAGTTTTAGGGAGAGTCCTTCCTTCTTTCGGGGAACTTGTTCTGATGAAGGGTTTCAATGCATAATATATATAGGTGAGATGGGAGGGATTGGTGCATCTATCTGAGAATTTTATTGTTCTTTCTTTGGTTGTTGTTGTAAAGCTTATGGAGGGTTAAAGTCTCTTTTAACGTGGGAGAAGACTGCTTCCTCTACTTCTTGGAAGAGTTAAAACTCTAACTTGATTTTATATTGTGGACTCTATGAAGGAATGTGTGGGTGACATAACAAAGTTATTTCTATTTGATTGTATTATTAAAGGAAAAAAGATTTTACTGCCAAGCTGGAATGAACCAGGATAAAAGTATGGATTTGACTTTTGGAGATTGAGATTTCTCTAATGTATTTATGTTCTCATTGGCTGCTAAATACGAGGATGGGTCTATTTAACACACTTGTTGAGCACATAAAACGGTTTTTATTATCTATAGTCCTATAGGGTTTGAGCTTGGGGATTTTATTTCATGATACAATGGTTGAGCTGAATGTTGCATATTTAAAATGTTGAATAGTTTCAACTGTGAAAATGTGATTCAAACGAAAATAAAATTTCTATCACATGCATAAAAAATAAATAATGGTTGATAGACTGCTAGTTTTTATTGGGAATTTGGAAGGTGTTAGCTGCTTATACTTTTTCTCCATATCTTATTACATGATCTTCTGGATGGAAAAATGATATTGATGTTCTAATAGGACAGATTTTTTAAATTCTTTTTTTTAATTCAAAAAAGTAAGCCAGAATCCATAAGGAATCTACTCTTGGGTTCTTGTATGTGTTACTGTTAACTTGTCCATTGGCTTAGGAAGTCGAAATTTCTCCTTGATTGGCTCCTTGTTATATTGGGCATGTTTCATGTATATGTCACCTATAGATCTAGAAACCTGCATGCAAAAAGTAAAGGCATAGATTTTTATTTGAAATGTAGATATTTATATGAGTTGTGTTTTTTTGGAAAATTTGAATTATTTTGTATATTTATATCATGAGTTTTTTATTTGAAATGTAGGTATTGTTTAATAATGGATAAGAGTTGGATGCTCGAAACAAATAGGCTTAGCAAGAAGTACTTTGATGGTGTCAAGTCATTCTTAAAGTTTGCACAATCTAATGCTAGTGAAAACATGATTCGTTGTCCTTGTCGTGATTGCTTGAATACGCAAATTAAACATATTGAAGAAGTCGAGACTCACTTGTCCATGTATGGAATATCACAGTCTTACACATGTTGGATAAATCATGGTTAGTTTGTTAGAGATGAGCATAGTTATAATACAGTTGAAGATGAATTACATAATAGTACAGATACAGTTGATGATGATGAAGGCTTCGATATATTTGACATGTTGGAAGATGTGCACGGTGGGGTATTTACCACCACAAATGTGAATGCTGAACATGTGGAGTGTGATAGTCATGAGGAAGATCATTTAGATGATAATGGATCCAACTTTTATGAATTGCTCAAAGAGGCACAACGTGAGTTGTACCCTGGTTGTAAAAAGTTTTCTACTTTATCTTTCATTGTAAAACTATTACACTTGAAGGTGACAAATCATTGGACAGATAGGTCATTTACCATGCTCCTTCAATTATTAGCTAAGATGTTACCTGATGGTGCTAACATTCCTTCTTCATACTATGAAGCTAAAAAGATATTGCACGGATTGGGTTTAGGGTAAAGTCCATACATGCATGCAAGCATGATTGCATTTTATTTTGGAAAGATTATGAAAATGCAAAGACTTGTCCAGAATGTGGTGAAAGTAGATGGAAAGAATGGAATGGAAATGGAAAAAAATCCCTCATAAGGCTCTTCACTACTTTCCGTTGACTCCTAGGTTGCAACGCCTATATATTTCTAGGCACGTGGCTGAAGATATGATATGGCACAAAGAAAAGGGTGTTTACACTGAAGGAGTGATGAGACATCCTGCAGATTCTAGAATATGGCAAGAGTTTGATACATTACATCAAGGGTTTGCAATTGACCCTCGTAATGTGAGGTTGGGACTTGCCACCGATGGTTTCAATCCATTTGGTTCTATGAGTAACTCTTATAGCATGTGGCTTGTCATTCTTATCCCATATAATCTACCCCCATAAAAATGTATGAAGGAATCATTTTTAATTATGTCACTATTGATTTCGGGTCCACGAGCTCCCGAAAAAGATATTGATGTGCATTTACAACCTTTGATAGAAGAATTGAAAGACTTGTGGGAGTATGGCGCACGTACTTATGATGCTAACAAAAGAGAATTTTTTAACATGCATGCATCGATACTATAGACTATAAATGACTTTCCTACATATGCTAACCTTTGTGGGTGGAGTACAAAGGGATATATGGCATGTCCTATATGTAAGGAAAACACTTCATCTCAACGCTTGAGAAATAAGATTTGTTATACTGGACATCGACGGTACTTACCTGCTAACCATTCATGGCGAAAAAGTACGACATTCGATGGCAAAGTTGAGAGGCAATCAGCACCAACAGAGCAATCAGGTAATGACATTCTTCAAGAAATTAATGGATTAAAAGATCTAAGACATGGAAAGCATCCAAATCACAGAAAGAGGAAAAGAACAAGTGATATGTTGAATTGGACACATAAAAGCATTTTCTTTGAGCTTCCATATTGGCGTACTTTACTTCTTCACCATAATCTCGATGTTATGCATATAGAGAAAAATATTTGTGACAATGTTTTGGGTACCTTGCTAAATATAAAAGGAAAGTCGAAGGACACTGATAAGGCTCGATTAGATTTGGTTAATTTGAATATAAGGAGTGAATTACATATAAGGTACGAGAATGGTTGCTTCATTAAGCCACATGCATGTTACACTCTTGGCCGCAAAGAAAGGCAACACTTTTGTGCTTTTTTGAGATCTATAAAGTTTCCTGATGGGTATGCATCTAACATTGCAAGATGTGTCAACGTAAATGATGGTCAACTTTATGGTTTGAAGAGTCATGATTGTCATGTCATGTTACAAAGATTGCTACCTATCGTTATTAGAGGCTTTATGAGATGGGACATTTGCAATATATTGGTTGAGTTATCAAATTTTTTTCATGTATTATGTGCCTGGACTCTCTACTTGAAGTACTTAGATGCCATGCAAGAAAATATTAAGGTATTATTATGCAAGATGGAAAGAATTTTTCCTCCAACCTTTTTTGATGTCATGGTACACTTAACTATTCATTTACCTCATGAAGCACGAATAGCAGGCCCTGTTTCTTATAGATGGATGTATCCAATAGAGAGGTTTTTACGAACACTCAAAGGTTACGTTAAGAACAAGGCTAGGCCACAAGGATCAATTGCTGAGTCATATATTGCAAAAGAATGTCTAACATTTTGCTCCATGTATCTTCGTGGAATTGAGACTAAATTTAACTGCCAAGAGTGAAATCATGATTGTATGCCACCACGTGGGGATTTTTCTATGAAGGCCTTCTCACAAAGGATACGAACATTCACTGATATTAAGTATACTGACTTAACAGTGCATGACCGTACTCAAGCTCATTGGTTTGTATTGCATAACTCTCATGAAATACACCATTATTTCAAGTAAGTTACTTTGTAATCTTTAAACTATTTTAAATTATTATTCTTTCTTTATATTATTTTTTCTTCATAATGCTACTTTCAACTTATAAATCCTTGAAAATACCAGTGAGCATCTTCAAATCCT
>JAJIYU010005655.1:0-21996 GCA_030144865.1 Tinospora cordifolia
TTTAAGCTTAACTTTCTATTTCTATCCCAAGGCACCTAAAGCCTAGGCTCTGATACCACCTTTGTAATACCCGAACCCCCGCATCTTTAAGCATTGGACATGTTCACCATTATCTTGACAGTAGACTAAACCAAACGGCGGGTCGGGCCGGTGTTACATTTACAAGTAACAAACGCTTGACGTTCCTTCTATTTCAATTATTTCATTCCTTGATTGTATTTAACATAACATAACTTAAATTTAAGAATTTAATAAGGCAATAGTATAGGAAATAGCTGAAATTTATAAACTCAATTAATTAAATAAAGTTGAGTACATAATTTGATCTTGAAGAAAAACTGTTACAGCGAAAGATTCAAAACTTGGGCAAAATGCCCTTACATAGAAATTAAAAACTTTTTAAATAAAAGAATCTAACTAATTTTTATGGTCTTCATGTAAATCAATTACCTGAGAAATAGAAGGAAGGGTGAACACATAGCCCAGTGGATCTTTCTAAACATCTAAATAATTATTTTAATTCAAACAAATCAAGCATATCAAAAACTTTTATACATTAGGCGATTCAAACAATTTCATGTTTATTGTTGACATTCGAACTGAAAACATTTAATCTTTGTGTTCCACATCGTTGGGAGAGAGAATGACAAATGAAAACTCAAACTGCAATATCTATGAAGTGGGATCACTCTTGGAAACCCAAATCAAAATCGTCAATGCTAAATCGGCAAGCCAGGTCGGAGGGTGGAACACACACGATGACACTATGCAGTCCATCGTTGTGCCGGTACGTGGATTAAATCATTATTTAATCTTTTCTTAGTGATAAAATAGACAATAGCAGATTAAACCATCGATGCAACATATACAAAACATGAATCATTAAATATTTATTCATGGCACAATTCATGTATAACATGCATCAGTATTCTTATTTTCTAAACGTGCACAACATGTATATCTATGGCACATCAAATAAATAAAGCATGCATATTAAAACATATATTCGATCAATCATCTTCAAAACATCATCACACATGCAAGACTTATTCAAATTAAAATAAAGAAGTAGAAGTTAGAAGTCACTTCCCCCTTAAATATGTCTCTTCTGCACACCTCCGAAATCTAGCAGAGTTTCGTTACTTAAAAGCTTCCAAGCACTCAAAAACTCTCAAGAACACTCAAGAACACTCGAGAACACTCAAGAATAGTTCAAGATTACTCAAGAACTGAGGGGATTGCCAAGAAGAAGGCTAGAGAGACTCAAGAGGGACTAGTATGTTCTTGATTTGGAATGAACACAATGTGAGCATTAGGGGTCCTTTATATAGAGTTCAAAATAGTGCAGAACGGTAAGTTTTTGGTGTTCTCCTTGTAGAAAACTTGTCAATTATTCAAAATTTCGTGCCCCCCAAGCAGAAGAAAATAGCAAGTGCATTGGAATAATTTTTTTGGAATTTAGAAACATTTTTTCAGATTTTATAGAATTTTTTTTTGAATTTTTTTCTGAATTTTTCGTGATTTTCTCGATTTTAATCGGAGCCTCGAATCACAGCCGTTAGATTATTCTCGATCACAGCACTTAGATCACGATTAAGATTTACAAAATTGATGTAGGTCGTCAGATTGTCTTTGAACGAATCAACACATCTGATCTAATCTGGGATGCTGGATTTCCTCGAATGCAACACGATCATCAAAGTAGCTAAGATCTTCACCTTCAGATGAGCCTCGAGCACAGCACCGTTCGTGATCGACCTAAAACGAATCAAATCCGAGCCATCCAATCGTCCTTGAGCGCAACATCATTTGCGATTAACAAAACGGCTTCGATCTTTACCGTTGGATGGACCTCGAGTGCAGCATCAGATGATCATCAGATCGCAAACATAAATCCTCGCCATTGGATTGTCATTGATTGCAGTGTTCGGATATCTGGTCGCGATCAACGAAGCAAATCTGAACCGTTAGATTAGGTTGATGGTTTCTGGGCCGTTGGATTAAGCTGATCTGGTGCTCTTGAGAGTTGTTTTGGGCTTCGATTTCATTCGTTAGATTGGACAGATTGGTTTTGGACTGTTGGATGTAGTTTTTAATTACCAAAATTGCTGTTTAAGGTTGCTATTATTCGAAAATGCTAATTATACACTTTTTAATTGATGTAAACATTGATTTTTGCACAAATCCTTCCATTTTATTGATTTTCTAATATTCTTCCCTTTCTAATTTTTTTTAATATTGTATTTATTAGATATATTTCTATTTCTTTAATATTTTTAATGCCAACAATTAAATAATCTACATTTCCATTTCCATATGTTTTTTTTTATTTCATATTTTATTTTCAGATAATCATTTATGTAATTATAAATTGGTACTTATATGATGTTTTATTTATTTTAAATAAATACATGCATATTACATTTTTTATTTAATTATGTAAATTTTTTCTATATACATATTCCTATAATATGTAGTATTAACATTTATTATGCTAATACACACATTATTCATATATACATTAACCTTTATGTCTATGTGTATATATATACTTTATTTTTATTTATTTATTTATTTATTTATTTATTATTATTATTATTATTATAAGCAACTCTTTAAATTTCATAATTAATTCTACTAAATTGAAATTTTCATTTAATTATCAAATTAAGGTCTTATTTGCCTATTTTATATTATATCTCTAATATATATTATTTTTCATTTGCCAACCCACAATTTGCACTCATAGATGTTTTAAAATCTTCGAAATTTTTTTTCACTTAACTTATTTCATTTAATTTCATTAAACTTATTTATCTTTAATTATTTGACAAAATTTTGGGTTATTACAACACAACAATGAACATGCCATGAATTCAAATAAGAACAGAAGGATGTCCTAGAAATCACTTCCACCTTGTGATGCTTTCTTCTAGAATTTCAATAGCAATTCCCTCCACGTACTAATGCTAATAAAGATCGCCCAACTTAATTCCCCAAATTCGAGAGAAGAACTTCTCATACACACAAGAAGGGAAGATGGGAAGAGGTGCCAAGAAGAAGGCTTAGAGAAAACAAGAGGAGAATTCAACTCTTATTTTTGGAATAAATGAAATTAAGAGCCTAGGGGGGTTTATATAGGTTTTCAAAGGGAGAAAATTAGAAAGTTTTGTGTTTTTCTTTGAATAAAACACCCTATTTCTCCTTAATTTCGTACTTTCTAATTTTGGAGCAAAATGAGTTTTTTTTTTGGATTTTTTTCGGATTTTAGAAATAATTTTCAGATTTAGAAACCTATTTTTCAGAATTTTCAGATTTTTTTTGAGTTTTTCATTTTTTTCGTATTTTAATTTCGGCTTTATTCCGGTTCCTAGGATTTTCCTTGAGACACGCATACGAGTTTGATCTGAGCCATTGGATTGATCTCGGATCAATCAACAGAAATTGGAGTCTCGATCTCGGCCTTTGGATTTCATCGAGCGCATTAATAGTTCATGATATGTCTAACATAACTTTGATCTGAACCGTCCGATGATCCTCGAGCGCAGCACAGTTCGCAATTATCTTACACGGCTTTGATCTGAATCGTCTGATGATACTCGAGCATAGCACGATTTTGCGATCGACTACGCGGCTTTGATCTCGACTATCGGATGATCCTTGATCATGGTGTCCGGATCTGAGTTTGCAATCAACAAACTCGCTTTTGGCCGCACAATCATCCTCGAGTTTCGTACGCAGATCTCTAGCCGTTTGATCTTGATGATCTAGTGTGCTCGTGCGTATGTGCGGTTCTGATTGTGGTCGTCGGATCGTGAGATCATATTCTAGATCTACAGTTCACAGTGTTTTTAAGTTTATTTTTTATTTTTCAGCCAAATTTCTTGTTTTCTTTTTGAATTTTTGTCAAATCTCAATCCCAATTGACTTTTTAATCCTGTTTTCATCAAAAATTTCACATATCCTTGTATTTTTGGTTACGATATCTCATGTTATGCATTAAATTCACATATTTTCTTCCAAAAATCCACTAAATTGATTTTTATTGCTCATTTGGGTAAACTATGACTTGCCAAAATTCTCATTCATAAATTTAGTATAATTTTCTAAGTAAAAATTCAAATTTCATATGAACTTTTCGAGACGTTACACTAAGAGAAGAACCTTGACCTAAACAACCAATTTATTGAAACGCCAACTACTTGGAAGTGTGCATCTTTTTTGTCTATTTATGTTTTTTTAATAATGGTTTATGGATTATGATGGACTGATGAGCTCTTTGAGCTCATTCTTTCTTTCTCGGGTATGGAAAATTATTAGACAAGGTTATGCTCGATCGACCTCATTTTGATTTTGATGAATGAAATTCTCACCATTGATAAACATTGGTATTAGGCCCATTGGTAATTCCTTACTATTTGTTTCTCTTATGGATACTTAAACTATATGGTTGATGTTTGGCTGATGGGGCCTATATTGATTTAATTGTTTTATGTTTGGCCTGTGGGGCCTACTGATTTAACTATTTTATGTTTTGGCTAATGGGTTGGACGAGTTTAATTGATTTTGTATTTTGAATGCTAGAGACCTTTTAATTAGTATACTTTGATTCTATGGTTACAGGGCACTCCCTTGAATTAATGTTGATAGTCATGGTGTGTGTGTAACACCCCAACCCTGGAGACTTTCAACTTGGTTTAACCACAAGGCTAGCTAGGGTCCGGTTATAATTTCAAGTATAGAACTTGTCTTTCTATCTCAATTATCCCGCGCCTTATTCATTTAAGCAACATATACTAAGGCAAATTGCGTAAGAGATAAAAATAAAAAAAGAAAAATTTTCAAATCGTTATTGATTTAATAAAATACAAACAAGTAGATAATTTGAATTGAAAACACTAAAAGAAAGAGTACATAACTCCAAAATTAGAAACTTAAATTTAGCGGAAGTCTTACATTTTAAATATTCAAAATTTGGACTACGAGTTTTTACATCAATATAGAAAATAAAAACTTTCTAAAACTAAGCATTCTAAATTTCAAGCATGCTTCATCATGTGTTCAATTTCCTGAAAAAGATAAGAAAGGAAGGATGAGCACTTAGCCTAGCAGATCATTCTTAAAACAACTAAGTCACTAATTCAAATCAACAACGCATTCAATTTCAAACACTTACATACATTAAGCGATTCAAACAATTTCTTGTCTATGGTTGTACATTAGACTGAAAGGGGTCCAATCCCTTGATGTTCTTATCAAAATAAGCCACCTTTGGGTGGAAAGACAATTCATCTTGTCACATTTCATTGGGATTAGGATCTCATGTCCATATTCCAAGTATTTTGGACTGTATCTACACACAGCAATGAAACCCATATACACTAAGTATATGTAAAGAATACCCATGGTATTCCTTTGGATCACTATGACATTACGAAGTTATCCTCACATTCATGAATCATACATAAGAGAAATAAAATTCAGCATGTAAACATTTAAAAGCATGGAAATTAACATCACATAGCATGTATCCTACTTTTAAAGTGAACCGAAGCATAGAATTAAGCATAGCATGATCTCATGTATGCTTAAACATGCATACATGCTAATATTGAATTTTAAGTCGTGAATAATGAAACTGAAATCTGAAAGTATGCATGATAAACTGATATTAAAACATGCATGAATATGCTATTAATACAAACTAGTAAAATAGGAGTTCAAAAAATCTCATCCACCTTAATTGCTATTTTGTAGAAAATCCGACAGAGGTTCCCTTCTCACAAATGTCCAACATTCCTAGCACACTCAAAAATACTAAATAAACTAAATTTCTCACATTGAAGCACTCAAGAATACAAGAGAAGTGAGAAGGGGTTGCCAAAAAGAGGGCTAGAGAAAGTCAAGAAGGAAGTTTTGACTCTTGCTTTGGGATGAGGGGAATGAGAGCACTAGGGGGGTTTATGTAGGGTTTCAAGAGCACTGGGGAAGGGGGGACAGTTTGAATAGCTCACAAAGAGGGTCTTTCCATACACTCAAAGGGGATGGTTTGCATTGATTTGGCAAGTGTGCCCACTAGGGTTTCCTATTCTAGGTGTGAGCACAAATTTGATTCTTATTTGCTTTCTTATTTATGTGGACACAAAAAGTGGATTTGCACCACATTCTAATTTGAATTGGGACGTCCATATCAATAGGATATTGTGAGCAAGAATCTTTCCTAGCTGATGACAATTTCTATTAAGAGAGTAAGGCAACTTTCCTTCTCTTTTATGAGTGCTCACCAAGTTAGGCTCATAAGGAAATTTTGCTTATCATTCATTTTGGACTTCTTCTATCAGCAAGGGAACATTCTAATATTTTGTGATCTCAAGAAATCAAGTAAGTTTCTAATATGGTTTTCTAGGTGTGCGCATGGAAACTTCCAAATTTAATTCTCTTTATTTGTGGCACCAACTTGCATGTATTATGAGCAAGGAAATCTATCTACTTCCCATTCTTTTACTCCTTGGACGTCATGCATGGATGGCTGGTGTGTACATTATCAAACTTGGTGGACACAAGATCATGGTCTAAAATTTCTAATCTAAGTCCTTATGTGGTGTGCTAATCAAGTAAGGTCAAATTGGACCACTTACTTGGCCCAATTTTGGTGCCACGGGGCAACAAATAAACTTTCCATTTTTCTGATTTGTCCTTTGTTTGTTAGCTCAATTAGGTGAAGGGAATCTTTCTATATCTTTTTAAGCCAGCAAATCTTCCCTTGTCTCCTTTTTGGCGTCACTATTGGGCATGAAATCTTTCCCATTTTCATTCCTTGGACATGGAGCATAGATAGGGTTGTTAGCACATTATCAAACATGATCATGGTTCCACTTTTGGCTAGTTTCTTATGTTGGAAACCTTTCATTTTCACATAATTCAACAACTTCCCTCTTTGTTCCTATGAGACGTCAAGATTATGGTGTACATGGGTACAATGAACAGATTTTTGGGACTTTTAGTTGTGATTATTTGAGACATTTTTGGTGTGTAGAGCATGGTGTATATGATCACATGTCATGCTAACATTATCCTCCATGTGACTTCCACATGCTTAGGGATGCTCATCCATTTTTGGGTCCACATGAACTTAAAAATAAATTCATATTTCTCATTTGGCTAGGATTTTAGGCCCTTAACACACACTTTTTAATTCACATGAATTTAATAAAAATTCATAACTTTCAATTGGCTAGGTTTTTCCCCCATTTTCTTTCCTAATTTAGATTCCCTTGATGCATCCCAAGTAAATGAAATCTTAAATGGGCAAATGAAATGAATTTTTGATGCCTAGGCCATTTGAGGCATTTACTTCATTTCATTTTGTTCCCTTTTCTTAAATTTCACTCCCTTGAGAGGTTTTTGGGAAAATTCAAGCTTGCTAATTGATTCTAGAAATGAATTGGACTTCATTTATCATTTCATATTATTTATTACAAAATTTCAAGGTATTACAACCTACCCACCTTAAAAAATTTTGTCCTCGAAATTTGTACATATTCAGGGATTCCTAGCAAATAGATGTTGGTATTTGGTCTTCATTTCACTCTCCAGCTCCCAGATAGTTCTTCCATCCCGTGATTCTTCCATAGCACCTTAACTAAGGGAATATCCTTAGTTCTCAGAATCTATACCTTGTGATCAAGGATTCTAATTATCGCTTCTTCATAAGTGGCATTATCTTGGATGTTCACTTCTTGCCAGTGGATGATGTGAGAGGGATCTGATTCATACTTTCTCAGCATTGACACATGGAACACATTGTGAGCTAAAGTCATCTGGTTTGGTAGATCCAACTCATAAGCACATTCTCTGATTCTTCTACGTATTTCAAACGGTCCGACAAATCTTGGTGATAGTTTCCCCTTGAATCCAAACCTCTTAATACCCCTTTGAGGACTGATTTTTAGAAACACTTTGTCACCCACTTAGAACTCTATGGGTCTCCTTCTTCTGTTAGCACAACTCTTCTAACGGCTTTAAGCTACTATCAATCTTCTCTATATTAGTTTCACTTGGTTATTCATTTCTTCCACCAAGTTTGGCCTAGTCAGTACATGATCTTCAAGTTCTGCCTAACAGGTTAGTGATCTGTAGGGTCTTCCATAAAGTGTCTCAAATGGTGTCATCTTAACACTTGCCTGGTAACTATTATTATTGGCAAATTCTGCTAACTGTGGGTATTTGCTCTAGTTTCCTTCAAAGTCGAGGACACATGACCTTAACATGTCTTCTAAGGTCTAAATAACTCTCTCAAATTGCCCATCTATCTGAGGGTGAAAAGTAGTGCTCATGGCGAGCTTAGTGCCCATCTCCTTCTTTAAACTCTGCCAAAACTAAAAGGTGAAGCGAGAGTCTCTGTCAGATACAATCATCTTAGGAACACTATGAAGTCTTACTATTTCCTTTACATACATTTCTCCTAGCTTACTAACTTGGACTATGGATCAGATTGGCAGGAAATGAGCCATTTTAGTAGGACGATCCACAATCACCCAAACAGTGTCTTCTCCTTTCTGGTTACTTGGCAATCCACTGACAAAGTCCATGGAAATGTTATTCTACTTCCATTAAGGGAAGGGAGTGGTTGTAACATTCTAGAGGGTTTTAAGTGTTCTGATTTTACTTGTTGACAAGTTAAGCACTTGGCAACATGCTTAGCAATATCTCTCTTCGTCCCTCTCCACCAGTAAGCCTTTTTGAGATTTTGGTATATCTTATCTCCACCTAGATGCATCGTATACTTGGTTTGATGAACCTCATCCAGTATAGTCTATTTACTTTGTCCATTTTGAGGCACACAAATCCTTTCATCAACTCTCAGGGTATTCTTAGCATCTAACCTGAAGTCAACATGCTTACCCTATGTAACTCCTTCTATCAAACTAGTAAGCCATTTGTCTTGCGTTTGCTCATCCTTAATCTAGTGTAGAAGACCTAGCTGGTAAGACATGCTACAAAGACAGGCTCATCTGTCATTCACGGTTGCACCCAATCTAAAGTTTTCAATCAATTGGTACATCTGTCCCTTTTCTTCTTCTTGTTTGTTAAACTTTCTACTTAAGGAATCGGCTACCACATTGGCCTTCCACAGATGGTAGTGTAGTTGAAAATCATATTCTTTCAAGAATTCCATCCATTTACATTGCCTAAGGTTCAACACGTGTAGATATACTTCAAGCTCTTGTAATCTGAAAATAGATCGAATTTCTCACCATGAAGGTAGCATCTCTAAATCTTTAGGGCAAATACAATGGTTGCTAACTCTAGGTCATGAGTAGGACAATTCTTCTCATGGACCTTCAATAGTGATGAAGCATAAGCGACTTATTACTTTTCTTGCATCAAAACTACTCCCAATCCATTCAGTGAAACATCTATGTACAGGACATAAGTGACACTATGGGTTGAAGTAACTAAGATAGGGCCAAAGTCAATCTCTTTTTTAGTTCTTGGAATGGTTGTTCAGACTTTTCATCCCAAGTGAATTTAACGTCTTTCCTGGTTAACTTGGTCATAGGTGCTACTAGATTGCAGAAGTCTTGGATGAATCTCCTGTGGTATCCAACTAAGCCTAAAAAACTCCTAATCTCTATAACTGTCTTTGGTTTTTTTCAATCCATGATAGCTTTCACATTCTCTGGGTCTACAGAGAGGCCTTCTACTGATACTATGTGGCTAAGGAACTTGACCATCTTCATCCAAAATTCACACTTGTTGAACTTGGCATATAATTGGTGCCTTCTGAGGGTCTCCAACACCATCCATAAGTGTTTAAAGTCTCAAACTTTTATTTTAGAGTAAATCAAGATGTCATCCACGAATACCACCACAAATTGATCAAGGTATTGGCTAAACATTTGGTTTATTAAATCCATGAATGTCGTTGGGGCATTGGTCAAACCAAAGCACATCACGTTGAACTCAAAGTGTCCATATCGTGTCTTGAAGGCTATTTGTATATATTGGACTCCCTGATTCTCAACTGATGGACCTAAGATCAATCTTCAAGAAATGAGTGGCTCCTCTCAATTGATCAAATAGGTCATCAATCCTCGGTAGATGGTACTTGTTCTTTATGGTTGTCTAGTTCAGCTTCCGGTAATCAACACATTGTCTCATGGAACCATCTCTCTTCTTCATAAATAATACAAGAGCTCCCTAAGGTGATTTACTTAACCTAATGAAGCCTTTCTCTCAGAGCTCGTCGAGTTGAGACATCAATTCAATCAGTTCTACTAGTGCCATTTTGTAAGGAGGTATGGCTATTGGGCTGGTTCCAGGGTAAAATTCAATCTTGAACTCTAATTCTCTAGCAAGTGGTACTCCAGGTAAGTCGTCTAGGAATACGTCTTCATACTCTCTAACAATTGCTAAATCTTGGATTCTTTTCTGTTCAACAGAGTCCCCCTTTTAGAGTTTTTCGAACTCATCCTTTTACTTCAAACAATTTAACATGGCCATGGTTGGACTCCTCAGTAGTCTCTGCATATCTCCGTTAATTCTATAGGTTTCTCCCAAAGGTAGGGTTATGGTTACTCTCCTCTTAAGACAATCGATTTGAGCTTGATATTGGTCTAACCAATGCATCCCCAAGATCACATCATAGCCATAAAATAGTAAGTTGCATAGGTCAATTGATATGAGTTTATCCTCAAATCTTAGGTCATAACTACACATTCTTTTGAAGGTAATAGTGGTCCCTATTTGTGTGGACACATTCAAAGTTATGGGTATTGTTTTTGTTACAAGTTATAACCTATCAGCTAATTCTTTAGAAATAAATGATTTTGAGGCACACGAGTCAAATAACAATCTCACAGCAACGTTTATTAGTGGGAACGCACCTTCCATAACAAGGACTTGATCTTCTTGGGCCTCAACAACAAACATTTTGGCCTGGTTTTGACCACGGCCCGATTTTGACCACGGCCCTAATTCTGTCACTGATTGGCGCTCTGTTGCTGCTACCTACCCTAAGGATGACCATTCCAACCTCCTCCCTTAGGTGGTTGTTGCAGAGGAGTCTAAGTAGGTACAGTTGGACAATTGCTGGCAATATGACCCTTCTGCTTGTCCGCGTAGCACAGTGATTGTCTCCTTGCCTGTTCCTTGGACTCGTCTTTGGTTTATCCCAATTTCTATGGTGTTTTCTCACCACTCTTACTATTCTTCTGAGTTCCTTGATCTTTTTCATTCTTTGGTCTCTTGTTCTTCCCCTTCAACCTTTGTTCTAGGTTGAGCTCTTGTTCTAGTGTTAGAGCCTTTTCTAAGACGTCTCTATACATCTTTAGGCTTAGAGTCCTTACTATCTTCCTGATCTCCATCTTGAAACCCTGTGCAAAATGATTGACCTTCATTCTCTCTTTCATAATCAATTCTAGCGAGAACGTGGCTAGTTTAGTGAACCTCCTTTTATATTTAGCTATAGTTAGGTCCCTCCAATTCAGTTGGATGAAATCTTCCTGTAGCTTCCTCAGCGTGGCCTTTGGAAAGAATTTCTCGTAGAAGACTTCCTTGAACTCTTCCTAGCTCATTGTCTCATTATTGGTTTTAGGATCCATTTTTATCATTCTCTACCAACTTCTGGCTAATCCCTCGAAGTGGTGTGTGGCCAACACTACTCTATGCGAGCCTATCACCTTTCATACATTCAGATGTTCCTCTATTTGAGTCTTAGCCATTCGAGTTTGTGACTCCTGTCCTTGCGATTCAGTCTTATTAGAAATGGTAGCTCTGGTAGCATATCTCTTGGATCCAACCATTATCTCCAAGTCAAAAGCTACTTTAATATGCAATAAGGAATCATAGTGAAAGATTTAAGTGAATCATACTCTAGTGCACACAACCCATTTACCCTTATCTTCAAGATACAAAGTGTTTTTCTAAACTTGAGAAGATGGTTGTTTCGTCCATATTCATTCATCGAGTTCATATTCCTAAGCCTTTCATTTCATTTATACTATCATGACTCTAGATTCATGTCTCTAGGTTCTCGATTTGTAATAACCTAAATTCTTTGCACTCAAATAAATGAAATTTATCATCAATTCAGTGGAATTTGAGTGCCAAATGAAATCAGGTTCATTTCAAGGCTAAATTTAGCAAGTTCGAGAACTCTCATGTTGTGAACCTTAGGGCCCCAAATCAACTTGAAATGAAGTATTGTGACACGAACCAATTAATAAGACAACATATCCAAAAATTAGAACAATTGGTCAAGGTTAGAGCTTTTATTTGCCAAACGCCCTTTAGGTGGTCCAAATTAGAAAGAATTGTCATTTAGGGTACTTCAAGGGATTGAAATGACCCGAAATGAAACGGAATGACATGAACTAACAAAATAAATGAAATATCCAAAAATCAAAACAATTATCCAAGATTTGGATTTTTATTTGCCTAGTGACCACAATGGGTCTTAAATAACAAAAGTTTTTGAAGGAAAATCACCTAAGGCCAAACCATTCCTTAAAATGTGCATTAGGTTCATATGATTCTAAAACTATAGGATATAAATCATAGTTTCATGTAAATAAGGAGATATTAATTTTTATTTGATTTTTGTGAACCCATGAAGTCACGACCACTCCCACTTGATTGTGTACACCCACACCCACTTAAGCCAAAATCGGCCCAACCACGTACATGTGTGTGCACACATGTGAGCAACCCTATTTAGATAGTTTCTTGGAAACAAGATGAACATCTTTGATTATTATATGGTGTCAGGCTTTTAAATTAAAGTATGATGCATGTTTTATGAGTGTTTCATGAATTGACTGTGTATATTCTAAATGTTAGTTTGATTTCATATTCTAAAGTTTATTTTATGAGATCATGATATGAGAATTAATCTAAACGATGGTCATAATAACCACGTACCATCATAGTGGTCAAGACAACACTATGGATGTTCTTTTCATATGAGTTAGGTCATATGATTTCCAGACCTAAATACTTGAGGGTCGTGTACCACATCACCTAGTGGGTCACCATGTGTAACGGGTTGATGCCGACATGTGCCACTAATAGGTTGATGCCGAGTGGGCCCTGTTTACTTAGTTAAGACCATCAAGGGATTAAAGGCCCTTTTGGTCTGAGACTCGACTTTAACAAATTGTTGTTTGAAATGCCTAATGATTGCAAGTGTTTGAATTATGATTGTGTTATGAGTTTGAATATGAAAGATGGTTGTTCAAAAAGGATCCACTGGGCTATATGCTCACTCCTTCCTTTCTTATTTTTTAGGAACATGAAACCTATGGAATAATTGAATATGGATAGCCCTTAGAAAGTTTCTACATTATATATTTTTTTAGAATTTTTAAGGGCATGTTGCGCAAAGTTTTTATGTTTTTCTACTGAAAAGTATTTTGCAGTCTTTCGCTGTAAATATTAGTTCTTTTTGAAGAGTTTAGTACTTTCAATTTGGATTATGAATAAAATAGTTTAAATTTTTTCATCTCTTTTAATTTGCCTTCATTTTATTAAAGTGAAAATTTTGTATTCTTGAATTTTTATACAAAGGCACTAGATATTAAAAAGAAAAGAACAAGTGTGTGTCACTTGTAAAGTAACACCGGCCCGACCCGCCAGTTTGTTAAGCCCCCTGTCAAGAGAATAGTGGTTATATCCAATGCTTAGAGATAGGAGGGTTGGGGTGTTACATTAGATCAAATTTATACACCTCCTTTAGGGTTTTATTATTAGTTATGTCAATGATCATTTCATGAATAACATCCATCTCTATTTGGATATTCTTATTATTTACTCATTATCTTTTCTAGGATCGTAATGATCCGTATTTTTGGGGCACTGAGTCAACAAATTTGACATGTACTTTCATGTACTTTAATTTTTATTTATTAATGAAAATAAATTATTTTCTCTTCATTTTTTGATTTTATGCAATTAATGAAAGAAATTATGAATAATTGGGAAAGAAATTTTAAAAATTTATGGAATTTTTTTTTGAAAATTAGAAAAGTTTTTTTATTTAAGTGTTAGAAACATTATAGAAATATAATTGATCTCAAAATAAACATAAATGCTCAATTTGCTAATTTTTAATGATTTTTACATTTAATTGAAAGGAATTATGAAAAATTCAAGAAATATAGAAATGTTCAATTTAAATATTAAAAATGGTATTTAAATATGAAAGTGACACGTTGGTAATTAAAAGTGTCCAAATTGATTGACAAAAAATTAAATATCAAAAATACCATAATGGATAATGAAAAAAATTCTGAATTTAGTTGGTTGGCGGGTAGTTTATTAGCTGGATTGAGACTAAAATGGATTGCCAACATAGCAAATAAAGAAAGGACACCTATAATGTTATGCCAAGTCACTAAACACACGCTTAAGTTGCCTATTTAAACACCACTCTCTCACACACAACAAGCACAAAAAAAATAAAAAAAATAGAACAAATAGAAAAATATGCTTGTTTTCTTGTTGCAGGCTGAACCACAAGAAAGAGCAAGGAAGCCATTAGAGTTCCTTTTAAGCTTGGATTTGGACAAGGAGTGTGAAAATTGAGTTTGACCAAGAGAAGAAATTGAAGAAAATGTTGCATTGCATGACATAGTGTGCAAATCATTTGGAGCTGTAATGAATGGCTCATGGTATTCAAGATTTTCATAGCCCATGCATGCCATATATGAGAGCTAACCCAATTTAATACCTGGGGTTTACATGAAATTCGACAATTTAAAATAAAATTAAATAGAAATATTTCATGTTCAGAAAACAGTAAAAAATCCATGAAATCATGGGCATAGGATTTATGATCAATGTACAAGATAATCGGCAAGTTAAAATGAAACATGGAACGTTGCACAAAACAAAAGAGTTTAACAACCATAGGCTACCTCAGTAGTGAAACAATGCCATAGACTACCGTGATAGTGTGAGTGGAACGCAAAAAACCCATAAATAACACAGTTTTACTTACCACAGTAATGCCATCATACTTCTGCGGTAGTTTGTGAATTATATATGTCGAGTTTTGTGTGAGAAACCCTTAATCTTCATTATTCAACCTTGCAGTCACACACCCTCACCCACAAACCAAAATAAACCATTCTCTATGATACTTCTCTCCTTTCCACACCTGTTCTAAGTCGGATTCCAACCATTCCATCCCCCTCAACAATATCACAAGCATTGATAAAAGGAGAAACACACCATTTGTGGGGAATTTGGACTATGACACATCTTTGAACACTGATGCAGAGGTGAGGTGTTCGTTTCACACTGAATACTTGTTTTTCCATCACTGTTTTGCATTTTCTAAGGTTATACATGTTTTTTTTATGAAACAAAAGCCTAGAACCATTCTCAACATTCATGTGAAGCGAACGAAGGAAGCAATGGATAACAGAAAGGTATAACATCCTTCTGATCTATTGATTTGTGTTTTTGAGTGCAAAGTCCAGTGTATTGAGGTCGCATGCACAAGAGAAATGAGAGAACCATGTACAAGAATGCAATTTTTGGAAATCGCATGACTATTGCGGTGGTGATCGCGGTAATGCATTACACACACAAAATCGTTCTCAAGTTACTATGGCAATGCTCAGGTCTACTGCAGTAACGATGTGGAAATCCTACAACACACACAAGTTACCACGATACTCTACCATGGTAGTGCTATTAACCCTCATGGGTTACCATGTAGTCGACTATGGTAACACGAATGAGGTTTCATTTTTCAATTTTCACGCATGCACTTGAGTTATTGCGGTACCACTACAAGAGATTAATAATACAACAATGTCAATTCCACAACGTGCATCAATGATCATTCTAATAGAAGGCGTGCAACAATGTTCATAAAATGTATGTTGTAAAATCGCTTATGTAAAATGTGTACGACAACGTTCACCATATGAATGTTGTTGAAAAGGCCATTACAACGAGCATACGAACGTTGTTCTATGTTATTACAACAATCATAGTCGCTCGTTGTCGAATTACACCTTCTACAACGTTCTTTAGTCGACTGTTGTTAAAAGAACGTAAGTTATTAAAACATACATTTGTAAACGTTGTCTATAGCCATCTATAACAACGTTTATTTGACCACTGTAAATGTATTACGTTATATATATACATACGTTACTCATATGTTATACCTATATAATACCACTAATGCATGAATAATGGTATAACCCATGAATGGTGGTATAATGTAGGCTTAGCGATGGAATAATGTGCGTATAAAGATATAGAGATAATGATAGAATAATGCATGAATAATGGTATAACCCATGAATAGTGGTATAATATAGGTATAACGCTAGAAGATGGCACGTATAAAAATGTAGGGATATCGATCGAATATTGTGTGAATAATATATATCGTATATATAACACGTGAAATGTTGTATAATATAGGAATAAATATTGAATAATACACATATAAAAATGTAGGGATATCGATCGAATATTGCGTAAATAATATATATGGTATGTATAACACGTGAAACATTGTATAATGTAAGAATAAATATTGAATAATACACATATAAAAATCTAGCGATAACAATCGAAGAATTACTTCGTAAATAGTGGTATAATGTAGGTATAACGCTAGAATAATGCACGTATAAAAATGTAGGGATATCAATCGAATATTGCGTGAATAATATATATGGTATATATGGTATATATAACACGTGAAATGTGGTATAATGTTGGAATAAATATTAAATAATACACTTATAAAAATCTAGCGATAGCAATCGAATAATTAATTCGTGAATGATGGTATATATATATAACCAGTAAAATGTAGCATAATGTCGGGATAAATATCGAATAATGCATGTACTGGCACAATGACCGGCCTTAGGGTGTCATCGTGGGTGTCCCTACCCAAGCTGACTGCGACAGCTAATTGTATCTTCGGACAGATAGTCACTGCGGACTTCCATCCTTGGATCGTGGTCCTGAAGGTAACCGGCCCTCGGGCGTTACCCCCGAATTCGCTCCCAGACCACACAGGGGATACCGAGGGTTATGGACTCTTTCGGTCTTAGATGATAACAAAATAGGAAATTGTGTGAAACGCCTAATGTAATGAAAGTGATTGCATGTTTTGTATTCTGGTTTGTATAATGCTAGCGACGTATAGGAATGATCCACTAGGCTCTCGAGCTCACCCCATTTTTTCCATTACAGGTGATCATTGACACCGCAAGAGTAGGTCAGCATACGAGCTGTCTTATTGGGTAGTGACCTCGCTGCGAGGTTGTTACCGTTTTTGTTCAATTTTATTTGAGTTTATCGTTGCACCATTTTCTTATAAATATTGTTTTAGTGTTTAAATTGATTTGGGCATGTGCCCTCTTTTATCTTGAACTGCTTCACATGTAAATTATATATTTTGGGACTTAGGCCCATTGGGCATGTTTTATCTTCACACCATGTTTTGAAAAATGAATTCGAAATGTTATTCCGCTGCAAAGTATTTCACTTGTCAAATATGAATTCAATATGGATTTATAAATGAGTTGAATTCCGCTGCATGCATTTTTAATGAATTTCACGCCTGCTGAAAGGAACCATTATTTTGATGGCCATTGTATATTTTAAATTTTCACTTCATAACCTATTTAATAGAAAGGTATGAAACTTGAGATTGAATGAGCAAGGAAATCGAACCATGTGGCCTCCGCTCTCGGCGAAAGAATAGATGACAAGGCGTCTCTCGCCGAAGGAACGAATGGGCGCGCGGTACCCTGGGCAGATTGTCGCAACAGAGACAGGGACGGATGTCAGGAGCCGGGGTGTCCCATCTTACTCTGGTATATTATCAACCACTTGCACCTTGAATGGCTCTTTTCCAAGTTTATTCTTTTGGTCAACTTTCGATTTGTAAAATCCAATCGTTTCGAGATAAAAAAGAAGAATGATGGAATAAGTTTGAACTGCCTCCATTAATGCAACATCCACAGTAGGAATATGCAGGGAATTGAAAACATATATGCAACCCTCGTGAATGTTGATGCATCCTAGTATCCAGTGGAACACATCCACAATATTAATAGGGAAAATGGCGTAGTCAACATCAGACCACAGAGTGTTGTAGTACATGTAGTGCCCTAGCATATACTCCATAATTGTCATCTCATCCCCTAACACAAATGCATCCTTCTCTTTTTTGAATTTACCATAAACAGACTACAACTTTTGATCGAAAAAGTTGTTTGTCGTTGTACACTTCATCTTCATCGACTCGTCATACTTGTTTTTCTTGCACAAGTAATAGAACATCACATCTACATGCTGCCAATACAAAATTTCTAAATTACAAAAAAAGATTTGGGTCATGAATAAAAATTGTATAAACGTTAAACATTCAAAAGATAATAAGTATGTTGTTTGTATAACATCTCATTATACTGAAATAATAAACATAACAGAGTTTAAGAACACGTTACATAGATGATATTGGTATCATATCAGTATAATATGTATACAAAACAACATAATATAGTTTAAGGACATGGAATATATAGGCGAAATTGGTATCATATCAATATAATATGTGTATACAGACATTGCAAAATGTCTAAAACCCTATATTTTGGTATCATGTTGGTATATTATCAGTATAATATCTATAAGCAATAATATCACGTGCAAACAATTAAACTTACAGAGGAGGATATAAGCTGGCTTGGGGTGATTAATGTGTAAAATCATTCCTTATCAATGATATTAGCAATTGAAAAATCAAAAGATGGATTAAGATTGTTGTCACGATCATGGTATACTTTATTTGACCTAAATAATGTAACAGATGTTAATATCAATGTATTATAAATAACAACAATATTCAGAATGCAAACTTGATCTCTAGGAAAACTTACTTCAAACGCTTCAGCCGACCCTTTTGAATCCACTCATCAAACTCAACTACAGCACTGTTGTCTATATCTTCAAGCAGACAAATGTTTAAAGGGGATAGTTGTCCCTTTACAATCTCCTTTCCTTTATGTTTATCTCCAGCGGGACGCCTCCCCTTTTTATTAATTGTAGGAGGTGGAAGAAGTGGAGTGTAATCTTCAGTAGAGACGGTTGAAGTCGCAACATTGACGGCCGACTCAACAATTTCATCAATCGTGGTTTCTTGTTCACATTCGACAGGTGCATGATCTTTTGATTCATCCTTGTTGGCAACTTGATCAGTGAAATTTAACAAGAAATATCCTAAAAGCAGATAAATTAAGGACAGTTAGATTCATAAAAACTACAAAAGCATAATCTTGAATTAATAAATGAATCATATTCATGATCTTACCGGGGTTGATGATTTTTTCTTCCTTCTTTCACCTTCAGTTATTGTTGAGTCAGCCTTTGACATGAAAATGTACAATATTAATGGATAATAAAAATAAATGTAAATGAAAAATCACAATCCAAATAAAGTGTTCAAAATTACCTTCCTCTTTTTGTCGATATCACTAACAATCTCTTGTAATGTCGTCAAAATCTACTTCCAACTTCAACATCTGTATATTTTTCCCTACTAGCAAATTCTTCTTTACAGTCTTTTGTTTTATTTACACCATTTTCCTACATGAAAAGTTTAGTGAGCCAAATAAATTTATAGAGTTGGTATAACATCAATATACACAAGCAAATAGTAGATAACAACAAACAGACAATATATAATATATTATACTCATGGTATAATGTAGGTATATAAATGGTATACTATTATCATATAATTTCTATATTGCAACGAAAGTCTAAAAGAATTCATTGGTTTTGAATCTTGGAACATTTACTTTTTACAATAGAGATTTTAGATAATTAATTTCTTCAAAAATCATATCAAAACCCTCTTTCAATATTATTTTGATTTCTTTACAACAATTGTACTGCCTTCCAGGTATATTCATGGTTGTGGTAGACTTATTTACAAGAATATTACTGCCAATAGGTTTATTTACAGGAGACGCAAAAGAAATATTGGGGGATCAACAAAAACATCGTAATCTAAAAATTGATGTTGGCCCCCATCTTGTTCCGCAATCAAGCCATCCATACGGCTACAGTAGCTCATTTGGGCTTGCTACAAAACTTTTGAACTGAAAATAGACAAATATGGGATCATAAGAAATTTGACAACAAAGAATAGTTCAATTATAATATAAATGTTGTGTATAATATATGATCAAATACATGAAAAATTACCTTATTAACAAATAAATTGTTCAGCACCTTCTCCATGCTCTTGAAAATGGGCGTGCCAATACAAGTCCAATTTAGTATACGAGGAAATCCATTGATACATCGATTGGCAAACAAACCATCAGTATCAACAAAACACTCATAAAACCAAACTTATAATGTGATTGGGAACCCAAGAAGCCTGTACATGATCGGGTATTTGCCCCTCCCAGGTTCCAGCTAGATTGCATTCGCTGCAAAATTACCCTTCATGGATTTTATTGTTGTGTCAAAAAGAGCCCTATCCCAAGGATAATTCATATATTCACCAGTTTGTACAAGTTCAAAATCAACTTTATTTACCAACTTTTCCATTTTATTAGGAAACAAAAAACAATTAATGAAAAACAAAACTCCAATCTTCACAGCATCATCATCATTCTCTCATACCCTATTTGTAAATGCGTCAACTATACACTTCTTATTTATACGAGTCACTCCCTTAAAGTATTTATCCTTCAAAACTTTACCTTCAAAACCAGTTGTAAATGCTTCTGGTTTTTCTGCTACATTTCAAACCCATTATCATTGCAAATTCAATAATGGAGAATTTTGTAATAATGTTATTGAAATTGAAGACCAGAATAGACTCGTCTTCTTGAACAACCTCTCTCAACAATATGTTATGAACAATCTGAGGTTGCCAAAGCAACTGCTTCATATCAAGAAAGTGGACAAAACAAGTTTCTCGAAACTTGAGCAGCTGATAATCTGTCAAAGTAGAAATCAACAATTTGCGTGCGTTCAAGTTAGTCAGGCACCCAACCTTGAATAAGTATCTATCTTTAGGTTTAACAATATATTGATATTCTTGCAGGTGTATAATACCAAAATAACATGTTTAAAAGTGTATAATAACAAAATAAAAAGGTGTATAACATCAGAATAATCATTCCAATGAATATAACATCATTATACATCTTTATATCAGAATAAACATTATAATAGTATATCATCTTTATACTCTATTATCGTAGTTCAAAGAAAGCTGAACAGACCACACAACCATTTACTATCACATTCAAACAAATACGAATACAAGATTCAAAAGAGTGTCATTTACCTGGTTCTCAGCATTTACGTTTGTCCTGTTGGTAGAGGATAAACACTTGTTCTTCATTATAACAGTGAAAATTGCAAGTAAATGAATAACTGAATCGAAGAAGATAGAGAGATTAGGGCACAAAAATGGAAACAACCTAAATCGAAAGCTGAATCGCAAGGATGAGATTTGCGCGCATATATATATATGTATGTATGTGTGTGTGTGTGTACGATAATTTTGAATGAATAAAATGGGTATAACATAATGTTGGGACCCCTTCCCAGAGCCAAGGGCGGCCCGACCGGCACAGCGGCCTGACGAATTCTCTCACCAAGATGAGTTCGCCCAACCGCTGTTAAGCCATCTTTGCAAACCTCATGTGATGGGACGATGTCAGAATAATTGGAATCATTAAAACCAAAGTAAGCAATAATTCAAAACGAAAGCATTTCATTTACATAAGTTTGTCCAAAATTCATACTTAATCGTTTAGAATAGCACAACAATGACCAACCTCAAGGAAAAGGAGAAAACCAAAAGAAACTGGAACAGGAATCGTCAGGGAATCAGGCAATCACTACGCCTTTTCCCTTGTCCGCCACTGAAGAACCTGAAATGGTAATAGAGTAGTGAGCCTAAAATCCACGTGGCTTAGTGAG
>JAJIYU010005656.1:0-21927 GCA_030144865.1 Tinospora cordifolia
TAACAAACAACAACATTAGTAACATTCCAAAAAATCAGCAATATTCATATTTCAATTAACTGTTCTAAAAGATTAATAATATTTTCAGATTTCAGAATAATTTCCAGATTTTAGTTTCCTAAGAGAAATATTTTGATTTCTAAATCATGAAGAATTCTAAAATATTTCTAATACACCTCAAGCACCAACAATGCCAACTAATCATATTTCCTAACAAGGTGCTCATCCATATATTTATAACATTATTCCTTGCATGACATTGTGTTGAGACACTATGCTTTGCTTTGTTAAAATTTTTACTAGTTTAAATAATCTAGTGGAAAAAAATATTGAAAGAAAAATAGTACACTATTCTCATTATCTTTAATATGAGATCCAATATTGTTATGATTGCTTCATTAAAAACCTTATCAATAAAACCCAATGGAAGAACTATAGCAAAGAAAAAAAAAAGAGTATAATATATTAATCAATAACCCATATTGAATCTCCCCCTCAAGTTGATGTGGGTGACATTTCTTTAATCACTTTGCTTAAGACATCCTTGAGCCAACACAATCGAATCTTATAAGCAAGATTCATAAATGTTGTCTTTGGCAAGACTTTAGTAAATAAATCAACAAAATTCTCACTTCATTAGTTTTGTTGGATAACAATTTCATCATCCTTTTAGAGCTCGGGTTTATAGAAAGATGTTGATAAAATATGTTTTGTTTTGTTTTGTTTTGTTTTGTTTTATATACCATTTACTTAACTATATAATATATTTCACATTTTTATATAAAATAGTTGATTTTTTTTAAAAGATAATTCACATGATTATTGAATATTTTAAATCATGTTTTTCAATTGTACACATTCCTAACTTGTTTAATGAATTGCAAGTATTTTTGCTCTACTTACTTCCGTGATATAGTAGTTTACTAACTATTTGCTCTACTTGCTCTACTTGCTCTACTTACTTCCATGATATAGTAGTTTACCACAGGTGTATAAATGACCTTCTTTGAGAATGGGCCTTGTGAGGGTTTGACAAATATTTAGCATCAGTATATCCATTTCAAACTTGATTTTCTTTACAAACACATATCGTTTGTTCCTCAAAGATAACAAAAATATGTTTAACACCATTCAATCCATTTGAGTTAAAAAAAAAGTTACCTCTTGTAAGTAAGTTAATAGATAATGCAATATCTAGTCCTATATATTGTACAAGATACATGAGTGGACCTTTCACACTTTTATGAAGTTGGAATGGATCCTTATCTACTACAAGTGACCTAACAACCATTAAGAAGATTAATGGATGTGTCTGATCCATATAAAAGCTTTTTATTCATTCTTCGCTATGTAATTTGATTGATCGATTAGAAATTCAGTTAAAAAGTGCTCAATTTTTAGTTTGAGAATATTTTATTTTTCAAAATGTTTCATCTTAAATTCTTTTTCAGGTGTTTAGATGTTTTTCAATGTTGTCATGGTTTCTCACAATATTTAGTCATCACCACATATAACAATAATGACAAACTTTGAAGATTATTTTTTTAAAAAAATATGAGCAAAGTGAATTATTCATGTGTCCTTATTTGAGTAAATAAGCACATATCATATTCAACCAGATTATTTTAATCTATACAAAAACCTTTGTAACTCTATAGAACACATGACATAAGGTTTTGTTTTGATTTTTCTTAGGTATTTTAAATCCTACGACAATTTTTAATATAATATCTCACTATCCAAGAATCTGTACAGATATGGTGTACTATCCATAAAATGATTATTAAGTCCTTTGAGATTGTAAGGCACATTAAAAAGTAAAATGTAATTGTATTTATGATAGAAGAATATGTCCCCTTACAATTAATACTATGTCTTTGTGAGAAATTGTAATAGTGCCAAGACCTTGTCACTTGGGGCAAAATTACAAAAATGCCCAATGCGCTCTTTTATTTAAAAAATATTTGTTGATTTAAGATAACATAGATGAGAGTAGTAGGTTATGACGTTCACCTATATTCAAATTCAGGCTTTTCCTCAAGATCCATGTTCTAAGCTCATATATTTTGATGTTTACTTTAACATTTTAAAACGCGGGATTTAGTGCTTCATTCTATATGTTACGGTTTTAAGTCTTATTCTACCTTTATTCATTATTTATAACTAAGGGTATGGTATAGTGATCCGATTACTATTCTAACACTACTGGTTGTACCAATTTAACTCAATGTTCTGGTTAGACTTGACTAAATTGTTCCTAGTCTTAAAGACTCATTAATCATGGCTTCTCATGCCCTTTTCATGTGAGTTAAATGGTTCTATTTGTAACCATCCAGATTTTTTAAAATCAGGTTGACGGATTCAATATATATATCCACATGTATTTTTCTGAATTTTTTATGAAAATACATTAATTTTCTCAAATTTTTCTAATTTTTATCCATTTTAATTGAAGAAAATTAGATTAATTGAGAAATATAGTTTTAGCAAGAGAATACATTAATTATCAAAAAAATATAATTTTTAGGAAGAAAATATGAATTTTCGAGGTGATTGTAGAATTTTTTTAGTAATTATCTGATATCGTTAGAGAAAAATATTGATTATTGGGTTAAATATGTATTTTTTAAAAAAGAAAATAAATAAATAATAATAATGATGATAATAAAATAAGTGGGGGAGTGAATAAATAAATAAATGTATATATATATACGAAAATGGCAAAAATAAAATGAAAAAAGAGGAGAGGAAAGAGAAAATGAAGAGAAAAGAAGAAAAAAAAAAGGCAGGGTAGTGAGCAGCCCAGGCCCATAGGCCTAGGCTAGAAATTCGGTTGGGCCGAGGAGCATGAGTCGGCCCATGTGTTAGGTGGCTCCTGCGCCAGCCCCTTCTTCTTCCCTTCTATTTCTAGATTTTCTAACAGCAAAGCCACCATTTCGTCCTTGGTTTTAAGCTTCAGTTTCCGCCTCTGACATCATCACCAACCGACCTCCACAACTCTGGCGAACGGGGCACCATGCCAAACCACCTCTAGGTCACGTGGGTGGCCACATAGCATTGTATGAGTCGTGCAAATACCCCCCAAACCAACACCAAAGACCAATTTTGTGCAAATTTTTAGCTGCAACACCCCATTTTCTACCCCTCATAACTTCTTCGTCCCAACTCGAAATTACGCAATTTCATAGCCATTAGAAAGCTCTAAGTAACCTCTTTAAGACTATGCATGCCATCGGTGGAAAACACCAGCCAGTTGAGACGAAAATGACCATGAAGAGGAGCTATTTGACATAGTTGAAAACTAGAAGCAGAGAAAAGCATGTGATTCGAGTTTTAGAGGGACATTTTTACAACCATTTGGTGGTTGTTTCTTAAGGTAAAGATACCCTACCCCATCCTTGTAATGTATACTTCAAGTTCCAACTGTCGAAAATTGGAATCTAAGCTTTCAAATGGTAGTTACAAGGTGTCGAAGTGAGCTACTTGCAACCTATGACAGTAGTTCCTGTAGAAAGCTATTCTCGGAAGCAACTTTCAGACAACAGTTAAAGTAGCTGGGGAAGTCCATTTGGGTCGAGACTTGGAGTGATGAAACCTCACATTTGAGGCTATGAAAAGGTATAAACCCAGAACCTTAATCCCTTGTATTCATGGTGTTATATGCATGCAAAGATGCCCTGTTAGGTAGGTGGTTTGACACTTAGAAATTTTCAGAGTTTGTAAAAGAGGCATGTGAGGTGTTTGATGAAATATATGACCAGATTTTTGTTACATATGCTTACTGATTTGAATGAAGCTTAGTATGAGGATGTTCTATGTCCAAAATGGAAATGATTAGGTGGGACACAATGTGATTGCTTGTCACATGCAAAACAAGAATTCATAGCTCCTGTTATTTCACTTGGAAACCATATCGAATAGAGTCCAAAAATTGAAAACTAAAATTTTGAAGAATATTTAAGGGGTATAGATCAAATTTGAAAAGTTTTGTGTACATCCGACACACAAATTGATCGCAGAAAAATCAGCAAATTTGTTGCACAAATAGAATAAAAAACTTGAAATTTGGCTAAGTGTTGAAAATTAAAAATTTTGACCAAATTGACCCAATTTTGACCTAATTTGACATAAATTGACCAATTTTGACCAAGTAAAATTGGGGTTAACTGAGACCGATTAAGAACAGTTAAACTAGATTGAGTCATGTTTATCGAAAGAACTGAATTGAATTTAAATGATAAAAATCTGAGTATATATTGTGGGACTGAGCCGAATGCCAATGGGACATTGGTGCGCAAGACTCAAAGTGAGTAGTTTAATTTAGTTGTTACTTTGACTTTTATTCCTTGCATAAAATGTGTGTGAAAAGACATTGGTTAAATGGTTTTATGTGATTTGAGTTACATCAATTGGTTTAAAGTATATATAGAAGACATATACTGATAGTGACACCATAGGCTCAAGGTCCGAGCACGGGGTACACGATGTGATTGGATTAAGACTTGAGGTTTGAGTGTCAGGGTTAGGGCATATCATCAGTGCACAACCTCAAACCCACTTGAGTAACGGTACTTGAAGATCAAGCGTGGGGTTAGGGTATTCGATGAGTGGTCGGTATGCCTAACTCATGACCCGCTCAAGCGATGATTGTAGGATTGGATTTGATGATTTGAAACCCTAAGCCAGATGCAATTTTCCACTAGCATGTATTAACTGTTCTTCTTTAGCTATTGTATTTGTTAATAAATGTTTTACTCATTCCTTGTTATAAAGCATTGTTTTATTATCACTATTCATGCATACATGCTTTGCTTTTGGAATGTCAGTTATAGGTAATATGTTGGTTTTACTACTCACTGAGCCTCATTGCAAATTAAGCTCGACACTCTACTAACAATTCAAGTTTCTCAATTACTAACAAAGGGAAATTTGTTAGTTATATTGCATACTACCATTATTATATATATTTTACATAGATTTAAATAGAAAATAATATATAATTGCTTATAATTAGGTGTATAAGCATTTATATTAGTATTTCATGTTATTTACACATTTAGAAAATTTAAATATAATTTTTACATATTTATATGTGTGATTTAACGTGCAAAGGTAGGATTTTCATTTTACAGGTTTAGAATAATGGAACAGGTATATATAAGAAGGAAAAATGAAATATGGCGCGTTGTACAAAGAGTATTCATCAGATTTATTAAAAGCACACGGGTCCAGCCCATGTGTGCATGAAAAAACTTCCAATTGGGAATGGCAAAAGATGGAATTATATTGAACACTGTGTGGGTCAACTGTCACAAGAAATTTGGGCGTTAGTTTGTGAAATAGAATAAAATGGCAAAGCATGTAATTATTCAAGAATTGCATGGGTCGACTGTCCATAATTTTGGAACCAAAATTTATGCAGATTGGAAGAATTCACAATGGCATCAAGATGTAATTAAGAGGAAAGGCATGGGCAGATTGGAAGAAAAAGAAGAAGACAAGAGCAAAAGGTGCGCATGAATTGTATTTGGGCATGGCTAAAAAAGCGTAATTTTGATTACACAACATGGGCTAGATTGGAATAAAATTAGGGGTGACATGAGTACGCAATTGTGCAATGGCAGTTTTGAAAATAAGAAGCAAAGCAAGGGCTCATTGAATGGTACACATGAGAGGCGCACAAAGATGACTGGTGTGAAATGACGAAAAAAGGCATGGCAACTGGGCAAGCTATGTAAATAATATATCTATAGTATGGGCACGACTGTCAAATAGAGAAGTAAGACTGCAATTACGTGAAATTTGTGAATTTAGAGTCCTAGTAGAAGTAGAAAATTAGGATTATAGTATAATTAGGAATCCAATTCGTGCTTATAAAAAGAACATTTCGTGATTATTCAAATCATTATTCGAGAATTCATAAATCAACAAGATTGTTGAAGGCCAGAGAGCAAGAAAAGAGTAGAGAAGAGAAGCAAAAAATAGAGAAAAACGCAAAGAACAAGATCAGAAATTGAGTATGATTTCTTATTTGTGTAATTCTTTGATTTGTACTCTCTCAAATATGTCTGACTAGATAGTTTTTATTTTTAGGATGTAATTTAGATTGTAGGAACATTTGATTTTTATTTTAATTAATCTATTTTAAGATATTATTTTATATTTTGTGTTTTTAATATTTTTTATTAATTGACCGCCTATAAACTAATTTTAGATTGTTAAATTAAGTCGGGAGAGAGGTTCAATAATTAAATAATCAAAGTATAGACCTATTTGAATCAATTGACCAAAACGTTGTTAATTCTGTAAGAGGTTGCATGTGATTAATATATTTAATCCATTAGTTTATTGATTATACGTTTCGAGATGGGGTATTAGACAATTTAACTTAGATGATCAAGGCAACTCAGGAGGGGGTTTTAATTATTAGTACTATAACCTAAAAGAACAAAATTTAGATTAATTAAAATAAATATTAAAGGTGAATACATGATATTTTACGATCATAAAATCTTAATTCATATAGTTTTCGATTTAATATTCACTTGATTTTAATTTGCTTTTCGTTTAATTTAAGTTTTAAATATTTAAGTTGATTGTGAGCCTTAATAAAGTTGATACTAAAATTTGAATGGGATTTGAGATATTAACCACATATTGTTCCTAGAGGACGATAATCCAATATTTACCGTATATTAATATTGCAATCTCGTAGACTTGCAGTAATCTCAACAAAAGGTCTGGTGATAGTCTAGTTCCCTTGGTGGTCCTTTACTTTTTGGTTTTATTTAGAGGTAGGTCTCTTATATGTCTATGTTTAATAATCAACTGTATTTTAGAACCAGTCAATATGTAATATGTACAAGTAAACTTTCATGGTATTTGCTTATAGACTTAATTGAAATGCTATGTTTACGTTTATACTTCACAGAATAGATGCTAAAATTACTTTAATGTGGCTTGTTATTTTGGTTGGAAAGACTTAATGATGACCAGACAAACTTGACTCAATGAATGATTTCGTTGAGCCACCGTGCCTGTCGAGCCACCCTTCGGCATAGGGAAGGGGTCCTGACGTTATTGCTTAGCTATGTAAGACATGCACTCTTTGCACTAAAACTATGTCTGTTTCCTATTCTACATGTGGGTAACCACTTAGAACCTACTCTAACCAATGGCTTATGTTTTTAAGCTGTTTCCAATTTTTTTTTAAAGGGTTTCTTACTACTTATATGGATGGATTTAAACACATGTCGGGGAAAGTAACATTTAGCTCTAAATTATCCTAAAAGTTTCTAACCAATGGGCTTTCAATCTCAATCACATTCCCTTGACTCTAAGTTGTATCCTAAAGGTTTCAAGTGTTTTTAACCCATGTTCAAGGAAAGTAACATGGGCTCGAAATTATCTGATAGTAAGTTACATGAAACCTCCATTTTCATGTGTTTTCAAGCCTATTTTGCCCTTATCTTAGATCATCCCTTTAGGGGATTGTTTCCCATCCTTTCCTGCACTTTTTATCACCTTTCCCTAGTTTTGTAAGTTTGCAACTCATTGATATATGGTTGTACACCTACAACCATGTTTGTATTCATTAAAGCAATCCGCCCACCGGCCCACCAAGACATCTAATTTTGAGTGGTTTACCTATGGTGTGTGTGTAGCTGATTTTCCTAGACCTTCCAATTACTTGGAACACTTTCCCTTCTCTTTTCTAAGGTCTTAACTCATTAATATGTGGCTGAATACTTTTCCCCATACTCCATGGGGTTTGTAAGGGGTTGAGTTGTTATTACCTACTTCAATCCATATCAATTAAGGGTGGTTTCTATACTAGAAATCGCACCCCACATCAATGGTCCATAGCATAGGTCCCATGTGTGTGCAAGAGGATGTCCTAAACTAGGGTTTTTAAGAGGTTATACATTCCCTAAAGTGGTTTTTTCCTGTATGTCCCTTTTTGGTTGTTCTCCTTAGTTTCTTTCTCTTTTGTTCTCACACTTTTTGAATGTTGAAACATCAACAAAGAACAAGTTAAAATATAGATTTAAGATTCAAAAGAAAAGATTTAGACAAAGGATGCATTTGGTGTAGGTTTCAACATAATTTTTCAATGTGTTTCATGTAAAATTTACTTAGGCCATGGGGATAGTTTTGAAGTGGGCTTTTGTAGGTTATTTGTAACACGTCAGTTCCCGAATCTTTTACATTCATCGTAGGCAACGTATTTGTCTCATAGCTTGAAACTTAATTTCATTTGTATGCAGTCATTCTTACTTTCTATTCAAGAACTGATATGTCACTTTTTCTTTACATTAGTTATTTCATATGTTGGTCGGGCCATATCCCAAAGTATAAAAGGATATATAAATAAACTAGCTTAGAAACAAATTAACAATAACTTTGAAATCATATAATAACTAAATAAACTTTAATTTAATATTGAAATTGAGAACAAATTTGTGGGCCTCATGGCTGAGTTTTGATAAGACAGCTACTGCTCGACCTAGTGGCTGACATCCAACTGATAAATAAGAATTAAATATAGTAGGTCATATGTCCTACAACTGCAAAATAGAAAAAAAAATGTTTATATTCTATAACATCCTCATAACTATAAGGTACACTACTATTGTTAACGGTTTCCACATTACTTGTTTATACAAGTATCTTTAATGATTACTTGAAAAAAAGTGAGTGAGGTGAGCTTGAGAGCTCAATAAATCATATACATTACATCTCAAACATTATTAAAGTCAAGACATAAAACATGCAAACACTTATAAATCATTAGGCATTTCAGACATTTCATTTGTTTAAGTTGACGTTAAGACTGAAAGGAATGTGTGAACTCTTGGAAGTAACACCCCGAAGGTTGATTTCTCATCATGACACAACTTTAGGAATGAGGTCTCACTTGATCCTCAATCCTCCATAGTAGCATGGACACCCGCCTAGGGTGAAAAAAATACCCATAATAATACTAGACTATTGGCACATTATTTGTATCATTGCTCTGGTTCGTGGTTAGAATCTTAATTGTTTTTATTTATTGACCGCTAGCATGCACAATTTACCTCGTCATCATGGTACATGTACACTTTAAACATGTTAATAAATTATCATGTACTAGGTTACACAGATCATGTTATCCAACAAAAAACATAGATGGCATATTCTTCGAACAATATTCTAATAACAGAAACATGTAACATGCTATCAAGTATCACAACATCCACGAGTAATATGTCATTCCTAGTATACTGCTAATCTCACAAAAGTAAATGTACAGTCATACTTTATATTCAAGACATAAATAATATTAAATAGAGTGTATAGTTATTTCCACCTTGTTAGTTGACTCCCTTGAATTCTTATGTTGTTATTCCAACTTGTCTTAAGTCTTTAACCTTTAAAGACTGATACTATTAGTTTGAGTGGTCTAACATAAAATTATGATTTTACAATTGTTCATGAACAATTCCTACGTACAATACCATATTTATGAATAGTACCATAAACTGTGACTATAAACAGTATTTGTGAACAGTACCATGAATAGTGATTGTGCGCAGTACATGTAAACAGTAACTATGAACAATGACGATAAACAGTGTTAATTGTGAGTAGTATCATAGTATACGTGAACAATATTGTAGTATGTACTAAAGTAGACTTTTTTATATATGTTTCTCCTATCTCTTGTTCTTTCGGCATCCTAATACCTTGAATCTTACACAAACAAACCATGCATAGAGACTTAGGTAGAATAATTATATACATGCTTTGATTCGTAGAGTCTTCCAGTTACTCCAAAATAAATGTCCAAAAGTAGGCTCTTACCACTACTACACAGTATTTTAGGTTTTTTCCTTACTACTATTAGATTTGTTGTGTAAAACAGCTAAGAAATGAAGATGCCAAGAAAAGGGCTAAAAACAACAAGAAGAGAAGAAGTTGAGGATGAGATGCTTAGCAACCAGGAAGGGGGGAGGGTTTATATACAATTTTCATATAGAAAATGATAGACATGAATAGTGCTGCCAATTGTTGTTTATCGTAATGTGAATAGTGCATAATAGTGTCGTGAACAGTACCACTAATTGTTATTTGTCGTGATGTAAATAGTGTTTAACAATGAAATGAACAGTAGCTAGATTTTTTTTAAACAAAATTTTTAGGTATTACATTATTCAAGTGGAGTTTGAGGGATTTTCTAATGTCAAAACAATAGGTTTTTTATTACTAGAAGAGACGTCCCATGAGTGGTCTCTTATTAGGCCAAAAACATGATTCAAGTGAAGAGATGGCTAGGTTTTCAAGGGTTTTATAGTTAGTAGTTTCTTTTCAGAGGTTTTGTGGATGGATTTTGGGACATTTTCAAGGTGAGGAAGAGTATTGAAATGGGTTATAATGGTGGCTAGAATGTAGAGGAATCGAATGGTATTGGCAGTGGTTTGAGAAAAGAAGATAAGAAGAAGAGAGTACATGAGAATAGCGGTGGTTATCATGCCTTAATGGTCGTTTGCTTTATCTTTTTGATGCCTTCTCTCCTTGATAGTTCTAGGGTGACAAATAGAAGTGAGAGTGAAGTAAGGATGTTGATTATCGTGAGTATAACAGAGAAGAAAGAGGGCAGCCAAGAGTCTATACACGAGGGAAGAAGAAATGGTGGCTAGTGTAGGGTTTTTGTGTGAATTCTTGTGCTCACCTTAAATATGTGTTTTCTATCCCTTGGGCTTTCAGGATGTGAATGTGGATGATCTTTCTAACCTTCAATGTGACGGCTCGGGGTTGCATAAGTTGATGGTTGGCGGGTAGGATTGTGGGATATTTTCGAATACAAAACGTTTCATAAGATATTGGCATATGTTCTCCAATATGTTGTTTCCTTTTTCATTTAAAACCTTTGAAAGCTTTTTAAACATTAAATCTCTTCCTAATCCTTCCTTGTATCCTGTCCTATTATTTCTTATTAAGTTATTTATTAAAAATCCCACATATTATGGTAAAAATAACTTGGTTTTGATTTTTCGAATTCAAATTTTAAATTTTAGATTTTTATTCCCTCCTAATTGGACGCTCTAGTGATGGCGTTCTTATGGTCCTTAGCATTACTTAATTTCATGCGACCATTGCTAAATGCATGCCACTTATCTCAATCCAATTTAATATAAAATATTTACCAAACAATTAAATGTACATTATACCAATTTATATTTTTATTAAAATTATTTTTAACTTAATTCCTTTTAAGTTTTCATTTGATTTTTAGCTTTATCATTTGTAATTATTTTCATATATATACTATTTTTTTGAATTTTCACATTTTATAGTTAGTGTAAAAGGATTATTTAAATTGTCTACTATTGTAACACCCTCACTTCTACATCTGGGCCCATATGGCTCTACAAGCATAATCACTGCACTACCCTCATTTTCTGTTTTTGAATGTTGAGCTCCTTGAGAGGTGGGCCCGAGTCACATTAACCTATTTCTTTCTATGTCTCAAAGCCATGAGACTTTCTAAGTGTTTTACTCAATTAAATTTAAATAACTCAACAAGGTCAATATTGAGAAAATAAAATCTTTTAATATTATTAATCAATAAACAAAAAGAGTACAAAACTTTGAATTTTCATTACAGCAAAAATTTAGAAAAATAGATTAAGCCAACATGCCCTATAATTAATTAAAATTTCTAATGTAGATAACTCTTATGTAGTCTTAATAATTAATTTCCTAAAATGTTAAAGAAGTAGGGGTAAGCTAAAAAGCTCAGTGGATTATTCTAAATATTTGATTTATTATTTCAATTAAATAAAACATGTATATCAATCACTTTAAAAAAAAAGATGATTCAAACAGTATATTATTTCAGTTGACTCAAATTTGAGGACTACCTACCCTACGATGCACACTAATCTAGGGTTGCTCTCTTAATGATCGTAGTGCTACAACAATTAAGTTTTGGTTACACGAGATGCACTGCGCTCTAGCCTAGTCTTAGTAAATCAATATAATTTTATTGAATATTTGGCCATCCAAATACTTTGTACTTGAGGATCACCTATGAATTCTCAACATCACTGAATGGTTCTGACGCTTAGACAATTTCATTGACAATTGCCAAGATTACCAGGGTGCAATTAGAGTAATATAAGAATTGCAAATGCAACTCAATATTAGATATAAGAAGCCTTTTATTCTCATTCAAATTTATGGTAACAAACTATGTCTCTTCTCAAATATTGTGTTTTTCACGCATGTTAGGTTTATCTATGACCACAAAAGAATGAAAATAAAAGGCAACCTACAAGCAATTACCCTAACCACCCATAATAGGTAGGACTCTCCCCTAAGACTACCATTACAATACAAATTCCACCTGTTATACATGTCTTATCATGAAAATTCTTTTCCTTAATCATATCAATGCCCAAGTATGCCTCCTTGCCCTTCCCTTAAACAGTAACATTTCAAAAATTTGAAATAAAGATTTAATGTGCTAAAACCTAGCCATGTACGAAAAAAAATCTTGTAGGAGATTGTAAACTTTCATTTATTTCTATGCAAGATTCTATCCATTTGCTCTTACTAGAAGAGAACCGTGTGGTATTTATGTCCGATTAAACAAAATTAGTTTTGCTATTTCTTATTCCTCAATGTGATTAGAAGAAAGTTTATGTAAGACAATTCCTTTAATCTTTATTTTTGAATGAGTTCTCCTTCTATTGAAAAATGAATTCTCTTTTCCCTTAACAAAAAACTCTTAAAATTAATTAACATATGTGCATAATTGAGAACAATTTTAGCAATTATTTATTTTTCATTTCTTCTTACTAAAAAAAAAAAAAAAGTTGTGGCCGTCCGGCTCCTCTACCGTTATAAGCATAACCGCCCTTTGGTCAAGAAAATGCGATCGCAAGATCTAGAAAAACATTCCGCAAGCGTTTAAAATAGGTGAGGGTATTATCGCCAATTGAGGGCGAGAAATACTTGCGAACCTTGTAAGCAAAGAGGAAAAAATAAAAAACTAAGTGCAATGAAATAAAACCAGGAAACAAAGAGCAACGCAGCCTCGATGGTCACTAAGGAAAAGAAAAGGAGAAAAAAGAAAAGCAGCCTCGATGGCGCCAGCTAGGTTTGGAATGTTTCCGAACCATAGGTTCGGTAAAACACAGCTGGAGACAGCCTGTCAGCAACCGAACACCCCTCATCTCTCCCTTTCTCTTACCTTTTTTCTCTCCTCCTCAGATTTGCATACATACGGCCTGTCTCTGTCTTCGTCTTCTTCTTCTCTTCTTTTATATTTTTTACTTCTTCTCATCTTCTGTTAGCTCTTTGCGCGGTGAGTTTTTGCGTTTTCTTTTGCGGAATAGAGATTCTTCGTGTTAGCTCTGTAGATCGATCTTCAGCTCGTTGAATCTTCTCGTTTGATACCCTTTTTTTGGCAATTTGGCTTTGGCTTCTCCCTAGGACGTGCGAATCTAGGGCTTCTCGTTTGTAAGTCGCGTAGATCGGGGTTTTGAACCGAGAATGTGGCTCGGGAACGATATTTCTTCTTCAGGTATTTCTCGGAATGCTCTTTTAGTGTGTAGAGAGGTTTGAGTTACTGTGTGTTTCTTTTTCCTGTTATTGTTGTGATTTGTGGTTTTGAAAGGTTAGTTTGTTGAGATTTTGTGGATGTTTCTTTGCTTCGCTGTATGATCCGCGTCTTGCTCTTTATGGTGTGGGGATTTGGTGTTTGCGTGAAAGTAGTTGTCTGGAATGCTTAGAATTTATTGATGCTAGACAGAATTGTTTGATTTGTAAGACGTGGGAGTTTTGAAGGTATCTGGATGTTCCTATTTTAGTGGACTGCTGTAAAAAGGGTTAATTGTGGCTTTCTTTTAATTTTTTTTGTTTATTTTTGTATTGAAGTGTTAGAACACTTTATTTTGTCTGTTGAGATTCTTCTTGGAGTTAATTACAACATTTTCTCTACGTTGAAGATTATTAAGGCTGAAAGTTGGTACATATATGTAATGTGTACGGGGTACATTGTTTAAACTTTGTTTTTAATCCAAATTAAGTTTCAGAATTTCTTTTCATTTCTGTTTGGATGCATCTTGATGTTAATTGCAACTTTTTTTTAAAAAAAGTCCCTGAGATATAAACTGAACCTAAGACAAACTTTGATTGATGTTTATAAAATATTCTGATAGTTTTGTCTTTGTAGTTTTGAACATCAGATGATTGCTGTGATAGAGAATGTGTGTTTGTAGATACTTTGTGCTAGAAGATGCTGGAGATACAAATGTCAGTGTTAATTTACTGATGACTAAAGAAATGTAGTTTTCCTTTCGAGTAGGTAATAGTTTGAAGCAAGTGTACTGCTTTCCATGTTCTTATTGAGCTTCATTCTTTGTTTGTTTGGTTGAAGGCCTTATAAACTTGATAGGTCGGGTTTCTAATGTGACAGCTGAAATGATTGCTTAATTTTTAACATAAAGGCGTCATGGAATTCATCATACGTGATGTTGGCTTTGGTGTTATTTTGATTGTGCTACTATAAAAATATTCTTCTTTCAAATTATGATTTCTGCCTGTAATTCTTTGCTCCTTATGATGTTGGGGATTATAAAATGAAACTGAGAAAAGCTGTGGGTAACACCTTTTGCAGATCAGTGATGGAGAGCCTCTTTGGTTTGAGATTTACAAGAAGAGGCAATTAAAGATTGATGAAAGATGTGAAGTATCTCTTTGTGATATGTTGACGAGTGGAAGGTTGTCTCACTCTGGAACTTTAACTTCTTTTTTACTTTGAGGAAACATTTTTATATTATTCCAGGGACTTCTTGAGTTGTTCATTTTGAGAAGCAAGCTTTGACACAACCGTGGGTATTTTCTGTATCCATGCTGGCAGAGAGCATGCGTGGAATTTGTTTTTCGGGTAATGCCCCTGACCAGACAAATTGCCGATGCGCTCGGTGTGGTGACAATTTCTTTAGTTTCTCTCTTGGCTCTCCTTGGCTTGATCTGTATTGTGTATTCAGTTTACTTTCGTTATCGTATTCAAAGGCAGGGATTTGTTCAGCTTGGTTATTTTAACAGACCTTGGCTTATACGGATCGCATTAATTGTGTTTGCTATTTGGTGGGGTGTTGGTGAGATTGTGCGACTGAGTTATTTGAGGCGTGGGGAAAGAATTTTTCATGCATTAAGTCTGAAATGGCAAGAAAATGTTTGCAAGTTGTATGTCATTTCGAATCTAGGGTTTGCAGAACCATGCCTTTTCCTCACCATTGTGTTTCTCTTGCGTGCATCACTGCAGCGGAGGAGTCTGGGTGCATTGGGCCAGAATTGGAATATGAAGACAGCTGGCTACATTTTTCTCCATTGTCTGCCAATGTTCATGATTCAGCTCATTTTTGTTCTGGCTGGACCCAAGTTCAACAGCAAAAGGAATTATGCCTGGAATATGCCACATTACTTCACTAGAACAGCGACATTTTCCAAGAATGAAGATCAATATGATATCGCCCTCTGCACTTATCCCTTACTGGGTACAATGATACTTGGTCTGTTTGCTGCTCTGTTAACTGCCTATTTGTTGTGGCTTGGAAGGAGGATGGTTTCTTCGGTGATCAACAAAGGTTTAAGGAGGAGAGTTTTCTTTCTGATCTTCTCGGTCTCTAGTTTCTTTCCATCAAGGGTTCTTTTACTTGGTTTATCTGTTTTGTCTCGGCCAGAGCATTTTTTATTTGAAGCTCTTGTTTTCTTAGCTTTCTTTGTACTGTTGTTGTGTGCCGGGTTGGGTATTTGCATGCTTGTCTACTTTCCTGTTGCGGATTCTTTGGCCCTAAGGGGCATGCGGGATGTTGAAACCGGGGGAAGGAGGCCAATGGATGACCATAATGATGTTGCTTCACTTCTTGCTAACCAGAGCCTTGTCGAGGCAAGTTCCACCACTAGCCTTGGAAGGAATTCTGATGCTTCAACAAAGCGTGGGTCAATTTCGTTCAGGACAATGTTGAGGGGGGATGAGACTTGCACAGAAGCATTTGAGGAGCTTAGCCTCTTCTCGCCCGGCAACTGTAGGCTTACATCTTCACCAGGTTCTCCGCCTCTTCCGGGCCGCCCGATGCTTTCCCCATAAGGAATTTTAATTACTGAACCCTTAAAGTTAGGCATCCATCTTGTTGGATCAGTTTTGTGGTAAAGTTTTAAAATGTAAAGGGTTAGTTTAATAATTCAATAAGTATCGTTTTGTTCATAGGAATTCCAGGGCTATGCCGTCTTCACTCTTTCTATTTTTCTTTCCCTAAGGTGTGGAGTATAATTGCAGTTCATTATCTCTTAACGTTTTCTGGGTGGTTTTTAACAATTCTTTATTCTTTTTTTTTTCTTTGTTCTTTTTGGTTTTTTGTTATTTGATTATGGTTTGCGTTATTTTGTTTTGTATTTAATTTACTCCTTGCAGAAGTTTATGGCGATGCGCCCCTGCTTTACATATTAAGGTAAAGGTTTCGTGCTGAACGTAGTTTGCTTGGGTGGCGCCTGGCGGTATTCTTCGAGGCTTTGTGGGTAAATTATAGGCTTTTGGAAGATGTCGCTGTCCAACTTTTTGATTTGGTCTGTCTGGGTAACCTGTGTGATGCTGGTGTGTAACATAAATGCCATGGACTCGGGTGAGCTAGGAAACCCTAAGAATGAAACGACAGTTGGCATCAAGTCAATCGATTTTTAGAGGCCGCCTTGACCGAGCCATCCGATTCTTTTCGCTTAGAAATTGGGTCTGCTTTCGTTTTAATATCAGAGTTTATATTTTTGTCAATCAAACTTAATACGGCCGTCGTTTTCTTCTTACTAAGATTATATTTCATAGGGTTTGATTTCATAATTTTTAAATGAAGTTTTGAACCTTAAAAAACTTCTTTTGCTGTTGTTTGATGTTATAAACTTATTTTCTGATATGGAAAAGTTGACCGCATCTCGTGCAGGTCAAATATCCTATTGTTTTGTAAGTTAAAATAGAACGTAAGTTTTATATTAAAGTTCTTTTGTGTATATATAATATTCATAATAAGAAATATTTTTTAATGACCTCGATGTCTATCTGCTGTTATTTGATTCGAAAATAGTAAATAAGAGTAAGATTTGTAATCAAATTTCTTAAAATACATTTAAATAAATATTTTTAATTATATTTATTATATTGATGACCCTTAACATTTAAATCTTATAATGCTTAAATTATTTAAATATTTTATAATTATATTTATTATATTATATTAATCTCTATGTTAAGAAGTTTATACAAATAGGTTATGTATTTTGTAGAAATTATTAATAAAGTGAATGATTTTTGTTTACAATTTTTGGTCCCTCTAGTGCTTTTGCAGAGCTCTTCTTCGTGTCGTTAGGGTTTTTTTTTTTTTTTAATAGTTTTAGTTAAATTTATAACATGTCATTAAAAAATCTTAAAGATTAAACAGATTACTAAGAAAAACAAGATCTTGGAAAATAAAAGTTTAAAAATAATTTTTAGTATAAATTATTTATATGTATGTACAACCAATTTTTATATTATTATACGAACCATGTATATTTCTTTTTTATATGTATGTACAATTATTTATATGTAATATTATTTATTATAAATTATATATAATGTTATTGATTAAGAAAATGTGTTTTATAATTGTGTGTCATACAATTTTAAATATCAGAAATTAAAAATCAAAATAGAACAAATAAATAATTTAACTATTAATATTATTAATTAAATAATTATATTTTTAATTTTTATAACATAAATAATATAAGTTTAAGTTGATAGTAAATAAATTTTATTCAAGTAAATTTAAACTTTGAAAAGGATGTAAATTATTTCGTTTTAAGAATTTGGTTATCTAAAAAAAACTGTCTCACTATGTTGTTTTTAAAAAGTTATTCAATCAATTCATACAGATAATGCATTTTCATTAAGAAAAATAAAATGCGAACTTATGATTTTAGAGTTATATGTAATTATTTCTTTTTATTTATCTTAATGTTACGGAAAATAATATGAATATGAATTGCTCAATTACCTTTGATACATGAGTAGAATAATAACTATTTTGATAAAAATATCATTATTATCATCTACATAGCATTACACATTTGTTGAAACGAACGTTTTATTCGTTAATAAGTATTGATATGAATATAACTATAATTGAAAATAGATATACCAATGGTTGAAGCAAGAATATTTTGAATATCATTGTAGTCATAGTTTTCAAATATTAGTGCAAAAAGATTCAAAATTATTTAAGATTAATTTTTTAAATTTGAAAAATATAACAAGCTCTCACAGGAAAATGTTTATCAATATTCTTTTGAAAAAATATTGGTGATAAAATTATAATTATAATTATTTATTTTTATTCGGTATTGAGTTAAACTTTGGTTATATATATATATATATATATATATATATGTGTGTGTGTGTGTGTGTGTTATATTGTTGGGACCCTTTTTCTAGGCCAAAGGGCGGCTTGACTGCCGCAGTGGACTAACGAACTCACTCACCATCTCAAGTTCGTCCCATCATTGTTAAGCTTCTCCAATCTCATACAACCAAACGATATCAAAATAATTGAAAGATTCCGAGAGAAAGTAAACAAACATATGAAGAGTAATCATTATATTACATGTTTGCTTTGTCGAAAATACACAATTGACCACACACACACACACACATACACACAAAAAAAAGATCGACCTCTAACAAAGGACCAACATAAGGGGACAAGAATCGTTAGGGAGTTAGGCAATCACCACGTCTTTTCCTTTATCAGCCACCGAAGAACCTGAAATACTAGTAGAGTAGTGAGCCTAAAATCAACGTGGCTCAGTGAGTAAGACCCTTATGTCAACCATAACTAACATTCCAAAATAGTGCATGTATGTATGAGCAGTAAAAATGATATCATATTTGAATGCATGGCATAGTATAAAAGCAGTTATGAATAGTGCAACAGTTTCAGAAAACATTTCAAATACATGCCAGTTAAAAAATGTATCTAGGTAAGGGTTAAATCAACAAACTCAACCTATGGCCATCATTTGAGCAGGTCTTGAGTCAGACATACTAGCCACTCGAGTGGGTTGTGAACTAGGCGTACTCATCGAATACCCTAATCCCGACGCTCGACCCTCAAGTGTCGTGACTCGAGCAGGTTCTGAAGCTAAACACACTGATCATATGCCCTAACCCCGACACTCAGCCCACGAGTCTAATCCCAATCACATCATGTACCCTTACCCTGATGCTCGGCCCTCGAGCTAATAGTCTCATTACCCGTGTACATCTACACTTTTCAAAATCATTCGAATATACCACAATCTCATGAAACCAATTAAACCATGTCATTTCACACAAGTTTCATGCAAGGAACACAAGTCATAGAAAACACATCAAACTACTCACCTCGGGTTCCACGCACCGATGTCCCATTAACAATCGACCCAGTCTTGTAGTACTTACTTAAATCTGCATTATTCAAGCTCAATTTCAATTTTTTTTAGAATGTGGCTTAATTCCTTACTCGACTATTCATAATCGGTCTTGACCGACCCAAGTTCAATTTGGTTGAATTCGGTCAATCGGTCAAACTTGATGAATGGGTTAAACTCGGTCAAAATTGGTCAACATGATCAATTTCGATTATCCTTGGTCAATATGGGTCCAATTGGGTCAAGTTATGTCAAAATTGGGCCAATTAAGCAAAAATCCCTAAATTTCAATGCTTAGCCTAAATTCAAGCATTTGCTCTCTTTGCATAGTGAATTTGTCGATTTTTTTGCCATCAATTCATAAGTTGAATTTGCGCTAAACTTTTCAAATTTCATCTACACTACTTAAACCTTGACCAAAATTTTAGATTCTGATTTTTGGACACCATTTGCTATGGTTTCTAAGTGTATTAACAATGACTATGAAATCTCGTATCCATGTGAGTGACAGTCAAATGGTGCATTGATTGACCACCTTACCCGATTCAGATTGGGCTGAAATTTGGTACACACAATCTTGACATGTCCAGTGACCTCTCCACCAAATTTTAGCTCAAAATACTTATGTTTGGTCAGTCAACTGGTCTCCTACTTTTCTGTCATGTAATAGATGGTTCAAAACTTTAAATTTCCTATGGTTTTTTAAGTGCTTAAGCATCTCTATTGCTCTACTAATTTGAAGCGCTATCATACATATTTTGTATAACTTAGATTTCAGAATATTAGTAGTTCAAATCTCATTCCAAAACAGCAAGCAACCATGACTATAATCATTCCTAAATTCATCATACAACTTAGCACATATATTAACAGTTTAAAATATTTTTTAAGTACTAGAAATCTGAATGTAACTAGGCATTTTGGCATGGACATAAAACTGTGCATATAGAGGCTTAGGGGTTGGGGTTTGTACCTTCTTGTAGCCTTTGCTGTGAGGTTTAAAACGCCTCAAATTTTAGTCTAAACCGATGTCTCTAGCCACTTCAAATGATGCCTCAAAAACGCTTTTAAGAATTGTCTCCTACTGGAACTGTTGAAACAGTGAGCAACCAGTCAACTTCAATACTCTATAAAACGTGGTTAGGATCTCAGTTTCCATTTTCTATCACTTGGAGATCGAAATACACATGATGAGGAAGAAAATGAGTGGTTTTACCTCAAGAACGAATCTCGGATGGACTGTGAACTACTCCATTAAAGATCAGACCAATTTTGTTTTTCTACAGATTTTCAACTGCAACAATGTCCAACAACACCTTTTCGTGGTTGTCTTAGCTTCAGATGAATGAAAACTTCGACCAATGGCTTGTGCAATGTTGTAGAGGGTAGTAAGGGCTTTCCAAAGAGCCCTAGATCACTAAAAACGGATACCAATTGAGGGAGAAATGAGTTATGGAAGATAGGTTACAAAAACTAGAAACTAGAAGTTCTACTCAAGATAGGGGTTTTGTTGCATGTTGAGGTGGCCTTACATAGCAAATGGGAGTGCTACATAGCCCATGAGCTTCCATGCAAGATGACTTGTTGGCACCACGTATTAGCTTGCTTAGGAGGTTGAAGGGATGGCAAAACTATGGCTAAAAAATTATGGGATTTGTTGGTTTTTTGGTGAAAAAACGTTGAAAATTAGGGAAAAATTAGGCAAAATTTGGAGGAAGGAGAAGGTTGGGACGCGTGGGCTAGCCCACACCCCGACCCAAAAACCCGCTCGCCCAGTACCTGGGCACAGGCTGCGCTCGCGCCATGGGTTTGCACCGCACGGGCCAAGCCCATGCAGCTTGGTTCGGCCCGCATAGGCTGGGCCTGTGCGATTGGGTTTCGAGCCGCACGGGCTATGGGCTCGTGCGGCCAAACCCAGTCTCTTTTTTTTTTTGTTTTGGTTTTGTATTTTTTCCCTTTATATATATATCCAAAAGTTTTAATTTTTTTCTCCTTTGTTATTTTATTATTACTTGATTCATCAATTTCTTCAAAATCTCCAATTTATACAATTTTAATGTTCACAAATTTATTTTCTAAAAATTCAATATTCTACCAAAATTTATATTTTTCTCCCAAAAATTTAATAATTACTCCAAGAATTCAATAATCATTCCAAAAAATCGTATTCCTCCAAAAATTATATTTTTCTTATAATTTCATGTATTCTCTCCTCAAAATTATATATTTTTAATTATTCTAATTTTTTAATAAATAATCTAAAATTAAAATTTCAGAAAAATACATGTATCGAATCAATAAATTTTTGTGTATCAAATTATGAGTCATCACACACACACACATATATGTTATATATTTTGTTTATATATGAAGTTATGTGAGAAAACTACGTAAGTGATTAAAATTTTTTCATGTATTTTGATTGATATAAATTTAATA
>JAJIYU010005657.1:0-22104 GCA_030144865.1 Tinospora cordifolia
ATAAATATTTAATGATGCATGTTTTGTGTATGTTGCATCGATGGTTTAATTCGATATTGTGTGTTTTATCACTAAGGAAAGATTAAATAATGATTCAATCCACGTACCGGCGCGATGATGGACTTGCATAGTGTCATCGTGTGTGTTCCACCCCCCAACTTGGCTTGCCGGTTTACCATTGACAATTTTGAACTGGGCTTCCAAGAGTGATCCCACTTCATAGATATTGGGGTTTGAGTTTTTGTTTGTCACTCTCTTTCCCCACGATGTGGAACATAGAGATTAAACTCTTTCAGTCCGAATGTCAACCACAAACAAGAAATTGTTTGAATCGCCTAATGTACAAAAGTTTTTGATATGCTTGATTTGTTTGAATTGAAATAATGATCTAGATGTTTAGAAAGATCCACTAGGCTATGTGCTCACCCCTTCCTTTTATTTTTAAGGTAATTAAATCACATGAAGTCCATGAATATTAGTTAGGCTCTTTTTGTTTAAAAAGTTTCTAATTTTTATGTAAGGGCATGTTGCCCAAACTTTAAGACTTCTGCTGTAATAATTTTTTTTAAAATCAAATTATATACTCAATTTTATTTAATTAATTGAGTTTATGAATTTCAGTTATTTCTTGTATTATTGCCTTATTAATTCTTCGAATTTAGGTTATGTACTATTAAATAAAATCAAGGCATGAAATAATTGAAATAGAAAGTCAAGTGTGTGTCACTTGTAAAGTAACACCGGCCTAGCCCGCTGTTTGGTTTAGTCCACCGTCAAGAGAATGGTGGCCGTGTCCAATGCTTAAAGATACGGGGGTTGGGGTGTTACATTCCTAGTCTTTGAGTAAACAAGGATGTCATCAATAAAAACGATGACAAATGAGTCAGGATAGGGATGGAACACTCTCTGCATCAGGTCCATGACCGTTGTTGGGGCATTTGTCACTCCAAATGGCATGACTAAGACCTCAAGTCAATCTTTGAAAATATAGTAGCACCCCTGAGCTGATTGAACAAATCATCAATGCATGGGAGAAGATATTTGATCTTAATAGTCATCCTGTTCAATTACAAGTAGTCAATACACAAATGGAGGCTCTCGTCCCTTGTAATACCCTAAATTCTTTGTACTCAATTAAATAAAATTTATCATTTACTTAGTGAAATTTGGGGGCAAAATGAAATCAGACTCATTTCAGGGCTGAATTTGGCATGTTCTAAAACTCTCATTTAATGTCCCTTAGGGACCCAAAGAAAACTGAAATGAAGTAAGGTGACATGAACCAACTAAGGGGACAACATATCCAAAAAATTAGAATAATTGGTCAAGGTTAAGGTTTTCATTTGCTAAACGCCCTTCAGGGGGTCGAAATTAGAAAGAATTGTCATTTAGGGTACATCAGGAGATCGAAATGACCCAAAATAAAATAGAATAACATGAACTAATAAAATGAATGACATGTCCAAAAATTAGAACAATTAGTCGAGGTTAAGGTTTTCATTTCCCAAACTCCCTTCAGGGGGTCCAAATTAGAAAGAATAGTCATTTAGGGTACTTCAGGGATTGAAATTACCTGAAATGAAACAAAATGATATGAACTAACAAAATGAATGATATATCCAAAAATCAGAAAATTTGACCAAGATTTGGATTTTCATTTGCCTGGTGTCCTTAGAGGGTCTTAAATAAGGAAAGTTTTTGAAGGAAAATCACCTAGAGCCAAACCATACTTTAAAATGTGCATTAGGTTCATGTGATTCCAAAACTATAGGATATAAATCATATTCTATGTAAATAAGGAGATATTAATTTTTATTTGATTTTTGTGAACCCATAAAGTTATGGCCACCCGTACTCAATTGTGTACACCACACCCACTTAAGCCAAAATCGGCCCAACCACGTACATGTGTGTGTGCACACATGTGAGTAACCTTATTTAGATAGTTTCTTGGAACCAAGATGAACATCTTTGACTATTATATGGTGTCCCCTCAAATTTGATATTATACATCCATACTTGATGTCCAAGAAATAAGAAAATGGGAAAGTATTCCTCGTGTGTTTGTATGATAAGTAAGCAAGGAAACCAAAAAGGAAAGTTGCCATGAGTATATAGGGGATGTCCCATTTGAATTAGAATATGATTTAAACCTATTTTGTGTTCACACATAGTTAGAAAACAAGATTATACTCATATCTTTTGAATTAGAAAGTCATAGTGGTCCCACTTGCCGACCATGAGCACACTTGCCTTCTTTATGCAAACCATCCCCTTTATGCATAGAAACTTGCCCAATTTTTGTGAGCTTCCCAAGCTGCCCAAGGCCACCCTAAGACGTCCCATATGCTCTCATGAACATCTATATAAACCCCCCTTGCTCTCTTTCATCTCATCTCAAAGCAAAGAGTTGACACTTCCCTCTTTGTTTGTTTTTGCCCTCTTCTTGGCACCTCTTCTTATTCTCCTTTCTTTCTTGTGTGAGAAGTTCTTATTTTAGTGTTTTAGAGGGTTGTTGAAGTACTTTTCTTCATGATTAGAAGTTCTTGAAGTTCTAAAAGTGGTGGAATAGGGGAACCTTTGCCAGATTCTAAAAAGAAACTCAAATTAAGGTGGAGGGAATTTCTTAAACTTCTACTTTGCTATTTTAAATTTCTAGCATGTTCATGCTTGTTTAAATTCTAATTTTCAGCATGTCTTATTTTAGTTTTAGCATGTTTAATCATATTTTAATTTTAGTTAGCATGTTTTTATGTTTTAATCACTCATGAGAGCATGTCATGCTTAGAATTCATGTTTAGGATTTAATTCAATGTTTCAAGCATGCGATGTAATGTTTTCATGCTTTCTTGGTTGTTTAAAATTCTGATATTTACATTTTGAATTTCTTTTATGATATTGTGATTCTTAAATATAAGAAATTAAAGATAAGAACCACGTACTATCATAGTGACCCATATGGGTGCTATGGGTGTTCCTAACACATGCTTGGAGAGTGTGGTTGCGGGGCACAACTGAGGGATACTTGGTACGTGGTAACCAATGGAAAGTGACAAAGAAATTTCTTTCCACCTTAAAGAGAGGAATCTAAATTAAGAACATCAAGGGAGTAGAACCCCTTTTAGTCTTAACGTCAACTACAACCAAAAGTTGTATGAATCACTTAATGCATGAAAGTATTTGAATTTGGATGTGCTATTGATTTGAAATAGTAACTTAGTTGTTTAATGAATGATCCATTGGGCTATGTGCTCACCCCTTCCTTTTATTTTTTAGGAAATTGACTTGAATCATGAAAGCCATGGATATTATATTATTTCTAAGTTTTGAAAGTTCTATTTTAAGGGCGTGTTGCCCAAATTTTGAATTTAAGACTTTCGCTGAATTTTATTTAAGTTTTGAAAGTTATGTATTGAAGTTTTGATTTAAGAATGTAACTTTCTTTATTTTATTTGAATAAGTAAAGAGTTTGAAGTATTCCTTTATCTAGTTGTATAGCCTTATTGAATTGAAATTTAATACATTGTGATGTATCCATGAACATTTTCAATAAGTGTTTAAATAAAGGAATTGAGATGCAAGTTGTGTACTTGTAAATGTAACATAGGACCCAACCCGCTTTGTGGTTGAGCTTAAACTTGTTTCTAGGGGGTTGGGATGTTACAAAAGTGGTATCAAAGCCTAGGCTTTGCTCGACTAAAATTAGAAAGTTTCCTCTGATAGCAAAGGTCGTATCAGAGCCTAGGCTTTAGGTGCTTTGGGCTAGAATTAGAAAGTCAATCAATGGTTGTTTGACTAGAATTAAAAACTCAAATTAGGGTTTTACTTTGAATTGAATCGAATCTTGAATGCCTTGGGCTAGAATTAAAAAGTCAATCAGTGCCTGTTTAACTAGATTTAGAAACTCAAATTAGGGTTTCACTTGGAATTGAATTGAATCTTGAATGCCCTACCTTCTATTTTTGAAACTGAAAAACATTTTAGAAAGTGTTTTCAAAAAGGAATTATATGTTTTTGAAATGTTTTGTTTGGATGCAAAGACTACAAGTTGAGCTGATAGTGGGTAGGCCTTATCCCAAGTAAAGCTAAACATTGAAAGGGAGGTGGGTTATACCGTCCTAGAAAGCGCGGTTGCTAAGCAAACTTCTATCTCACCGCCCGATCTGGAGGTTGTCCACTAGCTTGTATGCGTGGTTTGAGTTGAAGAACACCCTTACTTTCTATTAAAAAATTAGAAGGTGAAAAATTAGGGCAAGAAACTGTTTAGAAGTTGCAAAAGATGTCATAGGTGGTGTCTTGACTAGACAGAGGTTGTGAGTCAACCAGTTTGAAACCATGGGTCTTGGGGATTGACCTTAGATAGATACATGGGTGTAGCCATGGATGACATAGTGGATCAAAAACATAAATCTCTAGGACATAGGCTAGACATTGAAACTTGTTTGAAAATAGAAAATTGTTTGATCAGGACACAGGACTGGGAAACTTCTGTATCTTTTCGTTTCTATGTAGTATGGGATGCATAGGAATTCAGGGATATGGAGGAAGCCTAGACTCGAAGAATGATGGACCATGTGTGGTGAATGATCGGTAACTCTAGCAGAACAAGTTTCTCCATGCTCGTTGGTATGGGATGGTGGAGTATAGTGGGCTCGGGAACCTTCGTCATCGAGCAATTTGTGAAATTTTTTGGGTGCGGCTATGTTCTGGGTAGAAGACTAAGTGGAAGGGGTAGAGTGGTATAGGACACTTGAACCTGAAAGCTTAGGTGGAAGCTTGGAACCTTGCTGTGCTAGCTTGATTGTGTGATTGTGTGATATGCATGTTTTACTGTTTATTTGCTTTGAAATCAAATCTTGTACCTATGTATGAAAAGAACCTAGAAGAAAACGTTTAGGCCACTGAACAAATCGAGAACCTAGAAATTGAATCTAGAGTCATGGTAGTACAAATGGTTGCTAAAACAAACATCCACGTTGAAAAGATGAGCCGGGAAGAGTTCAAAGAGGTCGTCCATGAAAATTTCTTTCTAGAGATGACACTGTAGAAGCTACAAGAGGACTTTGTCAGGTTAAATCAGAAGCACTTGATTGTAGCTGAGTACAGAGAAAGTTTACTGAATTGGATAAGTTCTCTTGGGAGCTGATCTAAGAACAAAGAATAAAAACTAATTGGGTTGCTCAGGGTCTCAAGATTAAGATTCGAAAAGTGATTATGACTCTAAGCTTAAAGACATATAGGAATCCTAGAACATAAACTCAACTTAGAACAGAGGTTGAGAGGAAAGAACAAGAGGCCTAGTAATGAAATAGAGAACCCAGAGGCCTAGAAAAACAATAAGAGTGGTGGGAAGGCACCACAGACACTAGAGGCTATGTTGAGCTCTGAGAGAGTTACCCAGACACTAGAGGCTATGTTGAGCTCTTGACATTAAAGGAAATGGGAGAAAGTACGAAATTGACCCCTCTCACATCATCCATTAGGAGGAAGTGAATATTCAAGGTGATGCTACTTACAAGGAAGAACCAGCTAGAATCATCAACCATAAAGTACATAGTCTACGAACGAAGGATATTCCGCTAGTGAAGGTACTGTGGAAACATCACGGGGTGGAAGAAGCTACCTGGGAACTCAAAAGTGAGATGAAAAGGATCCACTGGGCTATGTACTCATTCATTCCTTTCTTATTTTTCAGGATCATAAACCCATGGAGCAGATGACTATAGATAGTCCTTAGAAAGTTTCCACAGTATTATAATTTTTTAGAATTTTTAGGGCATGTTGCCCAAAGTTTTTATGCTTTCCACTGAGTTGTTTTGAATTTTATTGCTCGTGGTTGAAAGTTCTTGAAGTTCTGAAAGTGGTAGATAAGGGGAACCTCTACCAGATTCAACATGAAACTTAGATTGAGGTGGAGGGGATTTCTAAAACTTTTATCTTTTTATTTCAAGTTCTTATCATGTTCATGCATGTTTATTTTTCAGTTTATAGCATGATTTATTCAGTTTTACCATGATTAATCATATTTAAATTTTAGTTTAGCATGTTTGCATGTTTTTAATCATTCCTGAGATTATACTATGCTTAGAAACCATGCTTAGGTTTGCTTTTAAGTTTTCAAGCATGCTATGTGTGTTTCCATGCTTTCTTAAATGTTTAAATTCTGAGATTTAATATTCTGATTTAGTATCATGATTATGTGAATTTGAATATGAGAAAGTGAAGATAAGAACCACATACTATCATAGTGACTCGTATGGGTGCTATGGGTTTTCGTAACACATGCTTAGAGTATGTGGTTGCAAAGTGTAACTAAGAGATACTTGGTACGTGGTGTCAAATGGAAAGTAACAAAAGAATGTATTTCCACCCTAAAGAGTTATATCTAAATTGAGAACATCAAGGGAATAGACCCCCTTGCATTCATAAGGTCAACTTGAAAGCAACTTGTTGTGTGAAACACTTAATGTATGAAAGTGTTTGAATTTAGATGTGTTAATAATTTGAAATAGTAAGTTAGTTGTTTGATGAATGATCCATTGGGCTATGTGTTCACAGCTCTATTTTTAACATTTTTAGGAAATTGAATATGATGGCAATAAAAATATGATAATTAGAAAGTTTCTATTTTTGGAAAGTTTCTTTTTTTTTAATGTAAGGGCATGTTTCCCACTTTGGAATTATTTGACTTCCGCTGAATTTTATTTCAATTTTTAAGAGCTATGTACTCTCTTTCAATTCTAGTTATTTGAATTAAAGTATGTAGTCTTTTACTTATTTGAGTAAACAAGAGTTTTAAGTATATACTTTTTTATTTTTTTAAGTAAATAAAGAGTGAATATTTCTTTTATCTCTATTGTAATAGTCTTATTAAATTTGAAGTTAAATAATTGGGTTGTGTGCTCATTGAAAAATGATAAAACTTGAGATAATAGAAAGTGATGCAAGTTGTGTACTTACAAATGTAACAAGAGACTCAATCTGCCTTGTGGTTGAGCATAAACTTGTTTCTAGGGGGTAAGGTGTTACAAAGGTGGTATCAGAGCCGAGGTATTTGTTGCTGGGCCAAAGATTAGAAAGTTTCCTCTGATACCAAAAGTGGTATAAGAGCTCATTTATTAGAAACAATGGGTTAGAAATAGAAAGTTAAGCCTAGACATGTATTGTTGGGTTAGAATTAGAAAGTTTAATCTTATACCAATGTTGGTATTAGATTTAAAAAGTATTAACTCAATTAGGTTTGATCTATGCTTTGGGTTGAAATTTGAATGCCCTACTTTATATTTTGAAATTGAAAACTGTTTTGGAAAGTGTTTCCAAAAAGGAAAGATATGTTTTGAAATGTTTTGTTTTGATACAAAGACTACAAGTTGAGTTGATAGTGGCTAAGCCTTGTGTCGAGTAAAGCTAAGCATTAAAAGGGAGATGGGTTATCCTGCCCTAGAAAGCACGGTTGCTAAGTAGACTTCGGTCATACCACTGATCTAGAAGTTGTCCCACTTGCTTGTATGAGTAGTTTGAGTTGAAGAACACTCTTACTTTCTATAAAAGAAAATTAGAAGTCGAAAAATAATTTAGGGCAAGAAACTGATTAAAAGGTGAAAAAGATGCCAAAGGTGGTATCTTGACTAGACAGAGGTTATGAGTCAACCAGATTGAACCCTAGGTCCAGAAGAAAGACCCTAGGTACAAATGTGGTGTAGCCATTTATGACACAGTGGATTAAAAGCATAAATCTTTAGGACATAGGCTAGAGACTGAAACTTATATAAAAATAGAAAATTATTTGATTAGGATATGGGACTGGGAAGGCTCTAAATCTTTTGATTTCAATGTAGTATGAGATGCATAGGAATTCGGGGATATGGAAGAAGCCTGGACTCGAAAAATGATGAACCATGTGTGGTGAATGATTGGTAACTTTGGAAGAACAAGTTTCTCTATGCTCGGTTGGTATGGGATAGTTGGGTATAGTAGACTCGGGAACCTAAGTTATCGAGCAATTTGCAAAATTGTTTAGGTGTAGCTCTGTTCTGGGTGAAAGCCTAATTAGAAGGGATAGAGTGGTATGAGATACTTGAATTTGAAAGCTTAGGTGGAAGCTTGGAAATTTGTGGTGCTAGCATGAGCTGTTTGATTATATGATTGTGTAATATGCATGTTTTTCTGTTTATTTGCTTTAAGACCAAATCTTGCACCCATGCATGTAAAGAACTTAGAAGAAAAACCTTTAGGCCACTGAACAAATCAAGAACCTAGAAACTAAATCTAGAGTCATGATAGTACGAACGTCTGATGAAACAAACATTGATGTTGAAAAGATGAACTGGGAAGAGTTCAAGGAGATCTTTTATGAAAAATTATGTCCAATGGCTACCCTTAGAAAGCTACAGGAAGACTTTGTGTGACTCAATCAGAGGGATCTCACAGTGACTAAGTAAGAGAGAAAATTTACAGAGTTGGCCAAATTCTCTCATGAACTGATCAAGGAAGAATGAATGAAGGCAAATAGGTTTACTTAGGGTCTTAAGATTGAGATCTGCAAAGTGGTTTTGACTTTGGGTTTAAAGACATATAGAGATGTCTTGGAAAGAGCTCTGATCCTAGAGCGAAAACTCAACCTAGAGCAAAGTTTGAGAGGAAAGAATAAGAGGCCTGCAAATGAAAAAGATCATGGGTCACAGAAAAAGAATAAGAGTGGTAAGGCCCTACAGAAATAGGGCTAAGCCAAGAATGAGTCTAGAGATCACACCAGGAGGCAAGGGTTTTGCTATGTGTGCAGACAGAAAGGTCATCTTGTTAAGGATTACCCAACTACACTCAGGCCCTTAGCCATAGAACACTAAGGGAAGAGGTCAGAATAATCGTTCTCAGGGAAAACAACAACAATAGAATGCCAACCAAGGGCAGAATTAGGGTCGAATATTCGTTATAGAGGCCCAAGATGATCAATACCCTTAGTAGAAACCCTTATAGTCCAATGTTAGGACAAAAAAAATAATTTTTGGAATATAATTAGTGAAGAGAGTTCTTAAGACTTGCTATATGTTAGCATTTATTTTGGCTTTGAATGAGGTTTTTGTACCTCTAATTTTTAATTAATGAAAATGAATTCCTTAAGAACTCTTGTTGCCCCACGTTAAATATTCGAACGAGAAAGAAAGTGTTAGGCACTTGAAGTAACAATCCCAAAGCCTGCCATGTGGTCAATTCTATTGAGTCGGAGGTGGAAAATGTTCAACCTCAAACGGTTACACCGAATAATTAAAGAATTTAGGATGGGTGTAACTCTAAATGAAAGACAACCCTATCTCTATTGCAAGTCTTGCCATTGGACCTATTGCATCAGATTAGAGATGAAAAAAAGGCAAGACGAATGGGTCACAAGCCTGACGGAGGAAAGTGAATGGGATAAGCATATTGACCATAGGTTAGATGCTAAGAATACCCTAAGACTTAGGAAGAAAACATCGGTATGGGTAATTGTGGATTATCTCACTGAAGTGGCTTAGTTCCTGCCAATCAGATCCATAGATCAAGTTAGTAAGTCTGAGAAAGTAAACCGAACACTAGAGGATATGTTGAGGTCTTATGCCTTAAACCTTAAAAGAAAATCGGAGAAAGTATGAACCTACCATTCAAGATGATGCTACTTACGAGGAAGCAGTAGTCAGAATCCTCGACCACAAAGCACAAACTCTGAGAACGAAGGATATTCCATTGGTGAAAGTGTTGTAGAAGCATCATGGGGTGGAAGAAGCTACCTAGGAACTCGAAAGCGAAATGAAAACCAAGTATCCACACTTATTCACTAGAAATCCTTAGTTATGTACAAATTTCGAGGACGAAATTTTTCTAAGGAGGGTAGGTTGTAATACCCTAAAAACTCTGTATTTAATTAGATGAAATTCAAGATTAATTCAGTGAAATTGGGTGCAAAATGAAATCGGGCTCATTTCGAGGCTAAATTTGGCGGGTTTCCAAAAGTCTCATTTGGTGACCCTTAGGGACCCAAAACAACCTAAAACAAAGTAAGGTGACATGAACCAACTAATTGGACAACATATTTAAAAATTAGAACAATTGGTCAAGATTAGGGTTTTCATTTATAAACGCCCCTCAAGGGGTTCCAATTAGAAAGAATTGGCATTTAGACTACTTCGAGAAATCAAAATAACCCGAAACGAAATGGGATGACATGAACTAACAAAATAAACAACATATCCAAAAATTAGGACAATTGGCTAAGATTTTGATGTTCATTTCACAATGCCTTCAGTAGGTTTTAAATATGGAAAGTAAATGAAAACCAATTTGGCCAAATCATATATTAAAATTTTTAATTTTTTCATGTGATTCTAAAACTATTGGTTATAAATCATAATTCCTTGTAAATAAGGAGATATTAATTTTTATTTGATTTTTTGTGAACTCATGAAGTCATGACCACCCTAAGCATGTGCAAGTCACATGGGTGGAACACCATGATCATGTGTACCCTTACCCTATTCAAAGCTCCATGAGATGTTTCCTTTATTTGAATTCTTGTAAAATGATCCCATGTCCCATACAAATGATTTAATTCACCCACATTAGTAGATGTTTTATATGGTTTAGAAACCATGAGACATGTAACAACTCAAACCCCTAGAAACAGGTAAAAGCTCAACCACAATGCAGGTGGGTCTTATGTTACATTTATAATACACAACTTACATCACTTTCTATTATCTCAAGTCTTTTTATTTTTCAATGAGCACACAACTCAATTATTTAACTTTAATTTATAAGAATATTACAAGAGAGATAAAAAAAACTTCAATTTTAATTTGTTAAATAAAATAAAGGGATACATGCTTGAAATTCAAATAATAAAAAGGAAGTACATAACTCAAAAATAAAATTCAGCGAAAGGCTTAATAAATTAAAAGTGGGCACAACATGCCCTTCATTAGAAAAGGATTCTAATCATCTATGGTCTTCGTATTTAATTCCCTAAAAATATTAAAGATGGGGATGAACACATATCCCAGTAGATCATTCATCAAACTACTAATTTACTAATTCAAATCAAAAGTACATCTAATTTCAATTACTTACAAGTATTAAGTGTTTCAAACAATATATTGTTATGTAAGAGTTGTATGTTTGACCAAAAGGGGTTTTAAACCCTTGATATTTTTCATTAAAATACTCCTATTCTGGGATGGAATGACAATTCATCTTGTCACATTCCATTGGAAATAAAGATCACATGTCTACATTCCGAGTATTTTAAAACACATTCACACTTAGTGATGTTACTCATATACACTAAGTATATGGAAAGAACACCCATAAAATTACTTAGACTACTATGATGGTACGTGGTTCTTATCTTCACTTTCTAATTTTACATTCAAATAACCATGATACTAAATCATAATAGTTGATATCAAAATTTAAACAATCAAGAGAACATGTAAAACATAAATAGCATGCAAAAAAACTCAAAAATAAGCCTAAGCATGGTTTCTAAGCATGTTATGCTATCATGCATGGATTAAAATATAAAAACATGTTGACCGAAAATAAAACATGATTAAACATGCTTCAAACTGAAGTATAAACATGCTGAAATATAACATGATTGAAAAACTGAAAATAAGCATGAATGCACTAAAGACTTGAAGTAGTAAAATAGGAGTTTTAGAAATCCCCTCCACCTCAATCCAGGTTTCTTGTTGAATCTAGCAAAGGTTCCCCTTATCTACAACTTTCAGAACTTCAAGAAGTCTCAACCACCAGAAAAAGCACTCAAAACAACTCACTAGAAGGCTAAAATTAAAGCTTCTCGCTTGTGAACACAAGAGAAATGAGAAGAGATGCCAAGAAAAGGGCTTACAACAAGAAAAGAAGGAAGTGTCAACTCTTTGTTTTGGGATGAGAATAATGAGAACATGAAGGGGTTTATATAGATGTTCAAGAGCATTAAGGGGATGTCTTGATTAGTCTTGGGTAGCTCACAAAGTTTGGCCAAGTTGCCAAACAAGAGGGGATGATTTGCATAAAGAGGCAAGTGTAATCATGGTTGGAAAGTGGGACCACTACAGGTGTGGATACTTGGTCTTCATCTCACTTTCGAGTTCCCCGTTAACTTCTTCCACCTTGTGATGTTTCCACAGTACCTTGACTAACAGGATATCCTTTGTTTGTAGACTCTGTACTTTATGGTCAAGAATTTTGACTGGTATTTCTTCGCCAGTAGCATCACCTTGAATATTCACTTCCTCCTAGTGGATGATGTGAGAGGTGTCAGGTTCGTGCTTTCTCCCATTTCCTTTAATGTTTACGACACAAGAGCTCAACATAGACTCTAGTGTCTAGGTAACTCTCTCAGACTTACTGAATTGATTTGTAGATCTAGTTGGCAAAAATTAGGCACTTTAGTAGGATGATCTGCAATTTCCCATACAATGTTTTCTCCCTAAGTCTTAGGGTATCCTCAGCATCTAACCAAAGGTCAGTATACTTATCTTATTCAATTTCCTTTATTAGGCTTGTGAGCCATTTGTCTTGTCTTTGTTTACTCCCAATCTGATTGCAAAAGATTCGATGGGCAAGACATGTTTTAGAGATAGGCTTATTTTTCATTTTAGGGTCATACCCAACCTAAAGTTCTCAATCTATTCGAAGGTCAAAGTTTCTATGTCATACCCCAACTCCATCTTAATGGACTCGACCACATGGCAAGCCTCAAGTTATTAGTAACACTATCTATTCCCAGACTTTCTATTTTGAACCTTCAAAATGAAATAACAAGGATTCTTAAGGGAATAAATTTTATTCATTGAAAAGAATAGGTACAAAACCTTATTAAAGATTAAAACTCATAAATGCTAACATATGCAATTTTAAATAAAGGGCTAATCAAGTTCTCCTAATATATTTTTTATACTAGGGTCTCTAGGGTAGGTCTTGATCTTCTTGAGCCTCAACAACAAACATTCTGGCCTGGTTCTACCCACGACCCTAATTCTGCCCCTGGTTGGCATTTTGCTGTTGCTGTCTGTCTTGAGAACTTGATCAATCTGACCTCTTCCCTGAGAATTTTGTGGCTGAGGAGCCTAGGCGGGTAGAGTCGGGCAGTTTCTTGCTACATGACCCTTCTACCTGCACACATAGCACATTCCTTGTTTTCTCACCTGTTCGTTTAGGTCATCTTTATTTTGCCCCTATTTCTAGGTCTATGGAGCCTTCCCACCGCTCTTATTCTTTTTCCAGGCCTTTGGGTTCTCTATTTCATTACTAGGCCTCTTCGTCTTTCCTCTCAACCTCTGTTTTAAGTTGAGTTCATGCCCTAGGATCCCTATACGTCTTTAAGCTTGGAATCATAATCACTTTTGAATCTCAATTGTGAGATCCTGAGCAAACCAATCAGCTTTTATTCTTTCTTCTTAGATCAGCTCCTGAGAGAACTTATCCAATCCAATAAAATTTTTCTCATATTCAGCTATGGTCAAGTCCTTCTGATTCAGTTTGATGAAGTCCTCTTGCAGCTTCCACAGTGTCGTATCTGGAAAGAATGTTTCGTGGAAGACCTCCTTGACCTCTTCCCAGCTCATCTTTTCAATGTCAATCTTTGTTTCAGCAAACATTCGTACTATCATGACTCTAGATTCAGTTTCTAGGTTATCGATCTGTTCAGTGGCCTAAAAGTTTTTCTTTTAGGTTCTTTTCATGCATGGGTACAGGATTTGATCTCAAAGCAAATAAATAGTAAAGCATGCATATTACACAATCATACAATCAAGCTAGCACAATAAGGTTCCGAGCTTCCACCTAAGCTTTCAGGTTCAAGTGTCCCATACAACTCTACCCCTTCCACTTAGGCTTCCATGCAGAATAGAGCACTCCCAAACAATTTCGCAAATTGCTCGATAACTAAAGTTTTCGAGCCCACTATACCCTACTGTCTCATACCAGCGAGCATAGAGAAACCCGTTCTGCCTTAGTTACCAATCATTCACCACACGTGGTCCATCATTCTCCGTGTACAGGCTTCCTCCATATCCTTGAATTCCTATGCATCCCATACTACATAGAAACTGAAAGATATAGAAGCTTTTCGGTCCTATGTCCTAATCAAACAATTTTCTCTTTTCAAACAAGTTTTAGTCTCTAGCCTATGTACTAGAGATTTATGCTTTTGATCCATTGTGCCACCCATGTCTCTACCTAAAGTCAATCCCCAAGACCCAAGGTTTCAAACTGGTTGACTCACAACCTCTGTCTAGTCAAAATGCCACCTTTGGCATCTTTTTCGACTTCTAAACAATTTCTTGCCCTAATTTTTCACCTTCTAATTTTCTTTTATAGAAAGTAAGGGTGTTCTTCAACTCAGACCACTCGTATAAATTGGTGGGACAACCTCTAGATCGGGTGACAAGACCGAAGTCTACCTAGCAACTACGCTTTCTAGGGCAGGATAACCCACCTCCCTTTCAATGTTTAGCTTTACTCAGGACAAGGCTTACCTACTGTCAGCTCAACTTGTAGTCCTTGTATCTAAACAAAACATTTCAAAAACATATACTTCCTTTTTGAAAACACTTTCTAAAACGTTTTTCAATTTCAAAAATAGAAGGTAGAGCAATCAAGATTCAATTCAATTCTAAGTGAAACCCTAGTTTGAGTTTCTAATTCTAATCAAACAGCCACTGATCGACTTTCTAATTCTATCCCAAGGCATTCAAGATTTGATTCAATTCAAAGTGAAACCCCAATTTGAGTTTCTAATTCTAGTCCAAACCACCTAAAGCCTAGGCTTTGATACCACCTTTAGTATCAGAGGAAACTTTTTCATTTTGGCCCATTAACTAATGCCTAGGCTCTGATACCACCTTTGTAACACCCCAACCCCCAAAAGACAGGTTCAAGCTCAACCACAAGGCGGGTTGGGTCAAATGTTATATTTACAAGTTCACAACTTGTATCACTTTCTATTATCTCAAGTCTTATTATTTCTCAATGAACACACAACCTAAATAATTTAATTCTAATTTAATAAGACTATTACAAGAAAGATTAAAAAAACTTCAATCTTTATTTATTAAATAAAATAAAGGGATACATGCTTGAAACTCAAATAATGAAAAGGGAGTATATAACTCTAAAATTTAAAAGTAAAATTCAGCGGAAGTCTTAAATTCAAAATTTGAGCAACATGCCCTTAAAATAGAACTTTCAAAACTTAGAAATAATCTAATATCTATAGCCTTCATGATTCAAGTCAATTTCTTGAAAAAATAAAAGGAAAGAGTGAGGACATAGCCCAGTGGATCATTCATTAAACAACTAAGTTACTATTTCAAATCAATAGCACACCCAAATTCAAACACTTTTATGCATTAAGTGATTCAAGCAACTTTTTTGTTGTAGTTGACGTTAAGACTGAAAGAGGTTCTACTCCCTTGATGTTCTTAATTTAGATACCCCTCTTTAGGGTGGAAAGACATTTCTTTGTCATTTTCTATTGGATGTCACATACCAAGTATCCCTTAGTTGCGCCCCGCAACCAAACACTTCAAGCATGTGTTAAGAACACTCATAGCACCTATACAGGTCACTATGACAGTATGTGGTTCTTATCTTCAATTTCTTATATTTTAAGAATCACATAATCATAAAAGAAATTCAAAATGTAAATATCAGAATTTTAAATAACCAAGAAAACATAAAAACATTACATTGCATGTTTGAAACATTGAATTAAATCCTAAACATGGATTCTAAGCATGGTATGCTCTCATGAGTGATTAAAACATAAAAACATGCTAACTAAAATTAAAATATGATTAAACATGCTAAAACTAAAATAAGACATGCTGAAAATTAGAATTTAAACAAGCATGAACATGTTAGTTCATGTTATTTTGTTTCATTTTGTTTTGAGTCATTTTGATCCCCCGAAGTACCCTAAATAACAATTCTTTCTAATTTGGACCCCCTGAAGGGCGTTTGGCAAATGAAATACTTAACCTCGACCAATTGTTCTAATTTTTGCATATGTCATCCATTTTGTTAGTTCATGCCATTCCATTTTGTTTTAGGTCATTTTGATCCCCCGAAGTACCCTAAATAACAATTCTTTCTAATTTGGACCCCTTGAAGGTCATTTGGCAAATGAAAACCCTAACCTTGACCAATTATTCTAATTTTTGGATATGTTGTCCCCTTAGTTGGTTCATGTCATGTTACTTCATTTCAAGTTGTTTTGGGTCCCTAAGGGGCACTAAATAAGAGTTTCGAAAACCTGCCAAATTTATCTTCGAAATGAGGTAAGTTTCATTTTGCACCCAACTTTCACTAAATTGATCTTGAATTTCATTTAATTAAATACAGAGTTTTCAGGGTATTACAGTCTAGCACTTTCACACACCAGCAAAATCACTGAAAATAACTCACTATAAGACTAAAATTAGAACTTTTCACACAAGAGAGAAAAGAGAAGTGAGAAGAGGTCCTAAGAAGTGGGCAAAACAAACAAAGAGGGAAGTGTTAACTCTTTGCTTTGGGATGAGATGAAAGTGAGCAAGGGTTTATATAGATGTTCATGAGAACATATGGGATGTCCTAGGGCAGCGTTGGGTAGCTTGGGTAGCTCACAAAAGTTTGGGCAAGTTTCTATACATAAAGGAGATGCTTTGATAAAGAGGGCAAGTATGCTCATGGTTGGCAAGTGGGACTACTATGGCTTTCTAATTCAAAAGATATGAGTACAATATTGTTTTCTAACTATGTGTGAACAAAAAAAAGGTTTAAATCATATTCTAATTCAAATGGGACGTCCCCTATATGTTCATGGAAACTTTCCTTTTTGGTTTCCTTGCTTGCTCATCACACAAACACACAAGGAACACTTTCCCATTTTCTTATTTCTTGGACATCAAGCATGGGTGTACAATATCAAATTTGAGGGGACACCATATAATAATCAAAGATGCTCATCATTGTTCCAAGAAACTATCTAAATAAGGTTGCTCACATGTGTGCACACACATGTATGTGGTTGGGCCAATTTTGGCTTAAGTGGGTGTAGGTGTACACAATCAAGTGGGGTTGGCCATGACTTCATGGGTTCACAAAAGTCAAATAAAAATTAATATCTCCTTATTTACATGGAATTATGATTTATATCCTATAGTTTTGGAATCACATGAACCTAATGTATATTTTAAGGTATGGTTTGGCCCTAGGTGATTTTCCTTCAAAATTTTTCCTTATTTAAGACCCATTGTGGTCACTAGACAAATGAAAATTCAAATCTTGGCCAATTGTTCTAATTTTTGGTTATTTCATTCATTTTGTTAGTTCATGTCATTCCGTTTTGTTTTGGGTCATTTCAATCCCCCAAAGTACCCTAAATGACAATTCTTTCTAATTTGGACCCCTTAAAGGGTGTTTGGCAAATGAAAACCCTAACCTCGACCAATTGTTCTTATTTTCGGATATGTTGTTCAATTAGTTAGTTCATGTCACCTTACTTCATTTCAAGTTGTTTTGGGTCCCTAATTGTCACCAAATGAGACTTTCAAAAACCTACCAAATTTAGCCTGATAAAGCTTGGTTTCATTTTGTACCCAATTTCACTGAATTGATCTTGAATTTCATTTAATTAAATACAGAGTTTTTAGGGTTTTACAGAACTATAGTTACTTGAAAAGTTTGTACATGTGAATTAAGATTTGGAGACAAACTAATAACTACCGACCTTTAGATTATTACCTTTCCAAGGGTATGATGCGATACTGGGTAAGGACTGGTTGACTCAACAATAGGATCAGATCGTTTGCCCAAGGCGAAGAGTCACATTAACTCTACCATCTAGAGAGTTAATAAAAGTCAATAGGGGATATGTAGAGACTACCTCAGAGTCCTATGACAACCATGTTATATTGTCTAAAATAGTGTGAGGACTTCAAACAATTGCTAGATGATACCTATAGTATGGGAATATGCAGATGTATTCCCAGATGATTTACTTAGACCACCACCACAAAAAGAGGTAGAGTTCAAGATTGAATTATATTCAGGCACAAATCCTATAACTATTCTTCCCTATCAAATGACGCCAATAGAACTGATTGAACTCAAGACACAATTGGATGAACTCTGTGAAAAAGGATTCATTCGACCCAATGAATCACCATGGGGAGTTCCATTATTATTTGTGAAAAAAAAAGGATCCATGAGATTATGTGTAGATTATTGAAAATTAAATCTAGTAACCATAAAGAACAAGTATCCTTTGCCAAGGATAGATGACCTATTTGATCAATTGAGGGGAGCTACTCATTTTTCTAAGATTGATCTTAGGTCAGGCTATCATCAGTTGAGAATCCGAGAGTCAGATATACCCAAAACAACCTTTAAGACTCAATACTAGTATTTCGAGTTCATAGTGATGCCATTTGGTTTAACTAACGCACCAACGGCATTTATGGATCTGATTAACCGTGTGTTTAGATAATACCTTGACAAATTTGTAGCAGTGTTCGTAGATGACATCCTAATTAACTCCAAGTAAGAGGCTGAACATGTAAAACACTTAAAGATTTTCCTAGAGACACCTAGCAAAAATGAACTCTATGCTAAGTTCAGTAAATGCAAATTCTGGACGAAAATTGTCAAATTCCTTACCCATGTAGTATCAGTAGAAGGCGTCTCGGTAGATCCTGATAAAGTGGAAGCTGTCACAAACTGGAAGGAACCTAAGACTGTAACATAAATCAGAAGTTCCTTAAGCTTAGCTGGATACTATAGGAGATTCATCTAAGATTTCTCAAAGTTAGCTGAACCCATGACAAAATTAACTAGAAAAGGAGCTAACTTTAATTGGGATGAGAAATGTGAATAATTATTCCAAGAATTGAAAAGGAGATTAACTTCAGCCCTTATCTTAGTCACTCCTACCTATGGTGTTGGATATGTTCTGTACACTGATGTTTTACATAATGGATTGGGTGCAGTGTTAATGCAAGATGGAAAAGTTGTTGCATATGCCTCGTGACAGCTGAAGGTTTATGAACAAATTATCCAACACATGACCTAGAATTAGTAGCCATTATATTTGCCTTAAAAATATGGAGACACTATCTTTATGGTGAGAAATTCGATCTGTTTTTAGATCATAAGAGTTTGAAGTATATCTACATACAGAAAGAATTAAATCTTAGACAACAGAGATGGATGGAATTTCTTGAAGATTATGATTTTCAATTGCATTACCATCCGGGGTGTCACCTCAAATCAGAAGCAGGTATACCTTTACGACATGACTTGCCAACCAAATTTCCTGCATCAGATCAGACGAGAGCAAATGCAAGATAAATGGATCATGATATTAATTGAAGGAGTCAAACAAGGCAAACAGATAGATTTTAGAATTGATATCGAAGGCGCGTTGAGACTTGGAGATAAAAGTTGTGTCCCTCAAGATGGACAAAGCATTAAAACCGTGACAAAGCTCATCAAATGAAACACACGATGCATCCAGGTGGAGACTAAAGGTTTCAAAACCTCAAAAAGACCTATTGGTGGCGAGGAATGAAATGAGACATAGCTAAGTATGTCTCTAAATGCCTAACATGTCAGCTAGTAAAGGCTGAGCACAGAAAGCCCACAAAATGTTACAACAACTCCCAATCCCTAAATGGAAGTTGGATAACATAGCTATGGACTTTGTCACTAGATTACCTCAAAACCTGAAAAGAGAAGATACTGTATGGGTCATTGTGGATCATCTCACTAAGGTAGCACATTTCTTGCCCATCAGATCCATGGATCAAGTCAGTAAACTGCATGAACTCTATGTGAAGGAGATAGTACGACTCCATGGTGTGCTTAAAACCATAGTATCAGATAGAGACTCTCGCTTTGCATCACAATTTTGACAAAGTCTATAGAAGGAGTTGGGCACCAGACTCACCATGAGCAGCGCTTTCCATCCTCAAACTGATGGTCAGTCTGAGAGAGTCATTCAGATGCTAGAAGACATGTTGCGGTCTTGCGTCCTTGATTTCAAGGGCAACTGGAGCAAGTATCTACACTTGGCAGAGTTTGCATATAATAACAGTTATCAAGCGAACATAAAAGTGGCTCCATATGAAGTGCTCTATGGCAAAGCCTGCAGATCACCATCCTATTGGATAGACTTCGAGGATCACTTACAGGACCGAAATTGTGGAGGAGATGACCACTCAAGTAAAGCTGATTTGGAAGAGGCTAGCTATAGCTTAGCGTAGACAAAAAAGCTATGTGGAAAAAAGAAGAAGACCTCTAGAATTTCAGTCGGGCAACAGAGTATTCATGAAGATCAACCCACAAAAAGGGATTAAGAGGTTTAGAATCAAATGAAAGCTAGCATCGAGATTCACTGGTCCATTTGAGATACTTAGACAGGTTGGTGAGTGTAACATCTTGAAAATTTGATAGAAAATTTGAATTTTTACTTAAAAAATTATACAAAATTGATGAATGAAAAATTTGGCATGTCCTAGTTACTCAAGTGAGGAATAAAAATCAATTTAGTGGATTTTTGGAAGAAAATATATGAAAATAATGTAAACAATGAGATATCATTGTCAAAAACACAAGGATATGTGTAATTTTTGATGAAATCAAGATTAGAAAGTCAATTGGGGTCGAGATGTGGAAAAAAATCCAAAAAGAAAGCCAGAAATAGAGTTGAAAAATAAAAAACAAACTCAAAATGTTGTGAACCGCAGATTTAGAATCTGGATTAGCATCCTATGGCCAAGATCAGGTCCTCACGGACGCACTAGAGCACTGAATCAGCTAGATCGAACAACCAGATATCCAAGTACGTAACTCGAGGAAAAATCGTGTGGTTTAGATGAAATTCGTTGATCGCGAAATCTGATGCGCACACTGTGATTGAGGATCATCAACAGTCGATAACGAAGCCGCATAGTCGATTGCGAAACCATGCTGCGCTCGAGGATCATCCAACGATCCAGATCGAATTCGTTTTGGCTGATCGCGAACATTGACGCACTCGAGGATCATTGAACGTTCAGATCAAAGCCGTTTTGATCAGATTGCGATTGTTGATGCGCTCGAGAAAATCTAACGGCTGAGATCGAAGATCCGAATTCTATTGGTTTATCCGAGAATTATCCAATGGTTTTGATCAAATCCTAATGCGTGTCTTGAGGAAAATCTGAGGATCCAGAGTTAAGCCGAATTATAAATTACGAAAATACGTTAAAATTAATAAAAAATACGGAAAAAATATCTGAAAAATCTGAAAAATAGTTTCTAAATTCTGAAAAATATTTCTAAAATCCAAAAAAAATTCCAAAAAATACTCTTTTTGCTCCAAAAATTAGAAACTACAAAATTTGGTAGAATTAGAGTGTTTTATTCATAGAAGGACACAAAACTTTCTATTTTTTCCCCTTGAAAAATCTATATAAACCCCCCTAGGCCCCCAATTTCATTCATTCCAAGAATAAGAGTTGAATGCTCCCCTTATTTTCTCAAAACCTTCTTCTTAGCACCTCCTATCTTCCCTTCTTGTGTGTGTGAAGTTCTTCTCTCGAATTTGGGGAATTAAGTTGGGCGATCTTCGTGGGCACTAGTACGTGGGGGAATTGCTGCCGAAATTTTTGAAGAAAAGCATCATAATGTGGAAGTGATTTCTTAAACACCCCTTTTTCTTATTCAAAGTTCTAGCATGTTCATTGTGTGTATGGTTTTAAAATCAAAAAATTTTTTAGTTCTAGCATTCAAAAATATTTTTCGATTTTAGATTTGATTCATATTTGAATTTATGCATGCATATTGATCATGTCATGCCTAGTATCATGTTTAGGTTTTATTTCAATATGTCATGCATGATTTTGAGTGTTCCATGATAGAATTTTTAGTTTGATTACATGTTGAATTTAATTATTTGAATCTCATGTTCTGAAATTTATTTTATGATTTTAGAATATGTGATTTAACAAAGATGATGGTGATAATAACCACGTACCATCATAGCACACATATGGGTTGTTATGGATGTTCTTTTCATATGGTATGTCCATATGGTTTTTT
>JAJIYU010005658.1:0-21922 GCA_030144865.1 Tinospora cordifolia
CTAGATCCTCGGACGAAGAAAAGGAATCTGATGTTAGGAATGCTCCGGAGAACCAGTTTTTATCACCAGAGAACCAGTTTTGAACATATTCATCCTCTAGAAATCAATATCTAGCACAACACAAAGATCAAAGATCTACAGCATCACAGATCTAACAAGAACTGATAATAACAGATCTGAAACCTGCATCACAAAAAGATAACAAATCCAAACCAACGCCTCCAGGGAAAAAAAACATAAAAAAATAAAAAAAAAACTATAAACAAATCATTGTAGATCTCCGATCTAACATACAAGAACCGGAGAAAAAAAAATACCAATGGAACAGGCAAAAACAAGAAACTATGAATCAAACGAAGCCAGATCTACACCAAAAGTACAAGCCAAACTCCATCAAAACAAAGTCATAAAACGCATTATGGCAAAAGAAGCGATAGATCACAAACCTTCGATGACTCAAGAAAACAAGCGACGACCTCCCGTCGGCCGCTCCGCACCTCTCGCTTCTGCGGAAAAGCGAAGCAGAAAGGAAAGAGAGAGAGAGAGCAAAGATAGAGTTGTGGAGGTGCGCCCAATGGGAGAGCGAGGTCAATTTAAAGGCCAAGAGTTGACCACTTGAGTATCTGGTGCATCGCAATGCATCATTTTTAAATAGCTCCTTAGTTTCTCTACCACCATGACACAGTCAGATCTCTATATACCGGTATGGACTTTTTCTTTTAGGATAATGCTCCAAAGAACTTGTTTTTTGGCATAAAGAGGGTGAGATCATTCCTAATAATAATAATACTAATAATTAAAATAACTTAATTACTTGATTGTGTACACATAACATACAAAATAAGAATTTTTTCCATCTTTATTTTTAATATTATTTTATTTTGCCATAAAAAATTCTCTAACACGAAATCATTAGGTAAAGTTCCCAAAATTTTAAAGGTGAGTTTTAGGGTATGTTTGACAGGGAAGAAAATTTTTTTTGAAAAAATTATTTAAAAAACTGAAAAAAAAAATGTCAAATGAGATTTTCTCATAATTATTTGATTGGATTGAAAAAATTTATTAAAAATTAGTTATGGGTACTTATTATTTAAATTAATATACAAGAAAATGAGAAATTTATATTTTCTCACCCCTGCATTAGAAAAATCTTGACGAGAAAATATGAGTCCAAGAAAATTTTGAAAATTGTTTTCCTGTCATTTTTACTAACACAAAATAAGAAAATAATATTTTATTAAAAATTATAACTTGTGTAAGCTTTTAATATAGATATCAAATGCAAACTATTATGCTAACATATTGTTGGCCAGGGTTAACTATTTCTCACTTTTGCTCAAATAAATACTAATTTAACATCCAACATTTGTGGAAAATCTAGGGAAGAAAAAAAAAAAAAAAGAGTTGAGCCATCATATTTGACTTTAATTGTCACACGTGACAAAACTTTCAAATTTGTGGTCTAAATTGGTTTGCTAACTAAGAACACATGAATTAGTGTGTTCCCAGAAGGGCCAGAACCAATGAATTGAATTTCTTTCAAAAAAAAAAAAAACATTATTCAAGTTCCGAATAAATTGTTAAAAATAGAATGCCACCGGTACATTTTGCTTCTTTACTTTTGAGACTAATTGTGTTGTTCTGGCACATTTACAGAATTACAGTTTTATTCTTTAAGTGAATTGAATACGTGCACGCAACACTTTCTTTGTTTAAGCTAAGGCCAAAATGGCAAGAATAAATGTTGCAGCGGGGAGAAATTCCTTCCATCAATAGAAAAAAAAAAAAACAATTGGTATTAGATTTTAAATACGCTTTCACAGCTTTAAAGTGATTTGCTTTTTGAAAAAGCCATCATCAAAATTATTTCATTATTTTGAAGTTTTTTTGACCGTGTTTTAAGTCAATTTTATACGTATCTCGAGCTTAATTATCATTTAAACTACTATAAGATGACAAATGATAAAACTTTTCTAACATGATTTTTTTTTCTTTATGTTAACATTCAAACTCGGGACATCTAATTTATAAGTATTGGATCTACTCTATGGGATCCAACCTCCTTTGTTAAAAATTTTTTTAAATCAATTTTACACGTATCTCGAGACATATCATCATTCAATGTAAGGTGACAAATGATAAAACTCTCCTAACATGATTTTTTTTTTCTTTATGTTAACATTTAAACTCGGGACCTCTAAATTCATAAGTATTGGGTCTACTCCACACGAACCAACCTCCTTTGTTGGAAATTTTTTTGCTACTATTCAAGTTTTTATCAACAAATCTTCTAACTCCTATAAGATGCCCTCTTACCTTTTAGGTTTACTTCCAAAAGTTGAACGTTAGGTAGAACTAAAAAGTTTATAAAGATCTCCCCTGTGCAAAATTTGGCTGAGATATAACTTGAACTTACAATTAGCTCTCACGACTTTCCTTGAGGTCCACTCTTGAGGTAATAGGCCAAGCTATGCCCCATTATAGATGCGCAATTGCTATAGCGTATTTTTTTTTTTAATGCAACCAGAATATTTATAGTCATTAAATAATTAGGCGTTACATATCTTCATGTATATGTTAATTCGTTCAAAAATTATAAATATTGTGGTTGCATAAAAATACAATTGCAATAATTAATTTAACGTTTCTCTATACACACACACATATATAATATTTAAATTGATTGTAGTAATTAAATTTTTATACAATTACAAAACTCAGCCATTAAATAAATAGGTGATGCAAATTTTAAAAATGTATATCTTTTCATTTAATAATTAAATATAAATATCATATTTTATATAACTATAACCATTAATAAAGACTCTCATGTAAGGATAGCAATTTGTGTCATCATGTCATAAACAAGTTGTATTGTAAATGAATTATGTTAATCGTATTCATAATCGTGTATTTATATATGACTTATTTAACTTTTTATAATTAATTTTTAAAATAAATTTTTATAAAAAATATTAAAAATAAATTAAAATTTTTAAAAATATATTTAAAATAATAAAAAATATTAATAATATTCTAATTTTAAATTTATTTATTTATAATTAATGTCTTAACTTATCTATAATCGTGTTAAATATATCATTTTCGAACGTGACGTGTTACAAATTACCACCCCTACCCTCACACACATTTATAGTTTAGTTACAAATTTTAAATTTTCAGCGAGAAAACATTTTACAATAGTGTTAGATTCGCTTATTTATAGGTAATTATAGTGATCCCTCTTGGTTCCACGCGAGATAAAGGCTTGAGTTAAAATATTAATAAAGTGGAGATTCCCAACCATTACTTTAATTCTTTTTTTAATAAAAACAAGCAAGAAACTGCACAGATCTTTTCATCAAAGTTTGTAGGAATAAGATTCAACATATTTTTTCATAATAATAAGAAAACGATCCTGTCCCTGATAAGATTGTAAATTTGATAATAAAATACCAAACCGTATCACTACCATTTTTCAATATTACTTTCTACTTTAAAAAAGTTCCCAATATAACGAGCTGTCAGACAATGCAATTTAACATAAATAAAAAAAAAACCTAACGCAACCTTATTTATTAATGACCTAACATCATAAAGCAAAAAGGCAAAGAAAGGAAGAAAATCCTAGTTAAATCAGATAATTTGGCACCTCGCTCTCAAAACTGCGTTCGATTCGTGTTTTAAAAAGTAAAATATAATTTAAAAATAAAAAACTCAAAAACAAAAATAACACTTCTTCTTTGCCTCAAAACAATAGTTTTTTCACAAATTATGAAAAACTATTTTCAGGTTTTAATGAACCAAACAGGTTTGTTTTCAAATTTTGAGTACAAAAAATTGTATTCAAATCATAAAGTAAGCAGCAAAATATTAAAGAGAGAGTTAAAAGCACATCCCTGAAGCAACTGGAACCATCCCTTAAGCAGTTTAATCTCCACTGGGAAATCTCCTCCCTTTGGGCTTTTTTCTCTTTTTTATCAATATGCAGTATGTTTTCCATTAAACAAATCAAATAGAACGAGAAAAAAAAAAACAGCTCCCATTTTCGTTTGATGTTATCAGTGACACAAGTTGGTTGAAACCGTTTCATACAACAAATTTGAGTGACATCAGGGTCCTAGAAATAATAAAAAGAAAAAAAAAAGAAAAGAATGAAATTGCAAGCTTGTAATAGATGCCCATAAAGCACATACATCTGGGTAGCTTGGAATAGATGCCTAGGAAAGAATATACCAAATAGAGATGCATGTGCTTTGTAGGCTTCTATTAGTTTATTTTGTGCTCTGCAAGAAATTTAGAGAATAATATTTCGTAGATTCACTGTATTTAGGTTTGAGAATTGAGATACACTACAATTAGGAAATATGCCAAGTAATTTGCAGTGTCTGTGGCCAGAGCCACTATCCCTGTATCAAATTGTGACTCATTTCCTAGAATATTTGAAGAAAGAGATTAACAAATTATAATGGATAAGAGGAGAATAGAACGACATGAATTTGAGAAGAAGTGCAATGCTAGTAAAGCATGAAGAAGAAACTACAAGTCATAACAAGCAAAGGAAATTTTCATTTCTTCACCAAATTTTTGCCATCTATGAAATTGCAAAATAGGAGGTCACACATTTAAGGTTACATAAGGTTTCTAAAGCAGTCCCAATGCCCAAGTACAAACTTCTTTGAGCTCCACCATGATAAAAAGGAAATGAGAGAGTTTTCTCAAACATTATGGAAGCCCATTTCACCGAAGTGAAAATTTGAAACTTCACCAAGTATAAAATTACCAAGCAGAACTAGAACCTCTTTACATCAACCTTTTCTTCAAAAAATAAAAACAAAAAGAAAGAGAAAAAAAAATGAAAAAGCTCCAGTTATATCCTCAACTATACAGAAAAAAGCCAGCCAATAAAAGATGGTTGGTTTTGCACATAGGCATCAAGGCACTCATTTTTCACATGGTTAGTTTTTTTTGAAAAAAAAAGGTCCATCGAAATACAAAAACTGAAAGTGGTAACAAACTTGGTATATTTCTGTGTGCAAAACTTTGGAAAGGGAAGTTGAAGGAACTACCAAAACTTGCCCAGTTAGATTTGATCTTTCCCTTGCCGTCCATCTGCACCAAGAGACACAGGGTTCAAAGAAGCTTCTGCCACCCCAAAATCGATCTCAAGTTCCTTCTGCTTTAGTTGCAATGCCATCCGCTCATTCTCTAATCTCATCCTCTCATTATCTAGCGTCAACCTCTCAAGTTCCCGATCTTTCTTGCTGCAGAATCTCTGCCACTTAAAACGTTGTTTCTCCAGTTCAAAAAGTTGTGCCTGAAAGGCCACTCTCTGCTCTTGGAGGTGCAGGATATGGTTACGAATCCATTCACGTTGCTCCCAAGGCGATTTTGCAGGATCTTGAAGCATCTCAACCAATTCATGGCCAAGACTGTCATGGACAACAGATTGTTGCCAGAAATTTCCATCATGTTCATTGAGCTTCCTCCTCTTGCCAACATACTCATCCATCCTCTCGGCATCTTTCTCCGCATGGTTGTACTCTTCATTTTCCAAATCATCATCATCATCCTCATCAGATTCTTCATTCTCATCATCCTCATCCTCCTCAAGGTCATTACCGTCCTTAGAATGCATTGCTACAGGTAGAGAATACCCTTGTATATCAAAGTCATGAGAATTTGGTATCCTTTGGCCATTGTGATAAGCACACATTTCCTTATAAAACAAGTGCTTCGAGCTCAAAATTTTGCGCACATCATCCTTCATCTTTGCCGAAAGCTGGGGAATAGTGTCTAATAACGCAGGATTTTCCACTACCCGACAAGTAGTCCCCCTACCAAGAATCTCGTTTAGTCGCTTGTATCTCTTGTTAAGATCATTAAACTTATCCTCACATTGTTGAGGAGAAACTGAACAACCTCTCTCCATCATTATGTTTGAAACTGACTTCCACTTCCCCTTCTTTTGCAAAACCCCAGATTTCCTCTTTAACCCATCATTGCCCTCACCAACACCATCTTCCCCAACACAAGCAACCACCGTTATCAGAAGCCTAACCATATCATCTGTCCATTTCATGCGTTGCCATGGTGAATCCTTCTTGCCCTTCCCCACATTAAAATGAGAATCATTCCCATCCTCCATAAAGCTAGGTTCATCTTCTTCACTATTATTATTGCTGCTGCTATTATTATTGTTATTGTTGTTATAGTTGCTATTATTAATATCATTAATTGTGATAGCAGTACCAATTCCCTTCCCTTTTCCACAATTCATCAGATTCATCGGTTGGATATGAAGTGGATGCGACAGGGAAATAGTGCTAGTGTGCACTAAATTGCTACGCTCGTGTCTATGAATCGAAGGTTGAAGTTCTAAAATCCCAGCTCCCATCAAAGAATTATCCATCTTTCTTACACCACAGTCCTACATAACCCCTATGTTTCTAATTCGATTTTTTGCTCAAACTTCTTTCCTATAAGTTCAAAAAAAGAGAAAAAAAAAAGCACAGGAGAAACCCTAGAACAACAGAAACAAGTAGATCAAACAAGTCTAGATCGTTCTATCTCCCAATCCAAAACCCTAAACTACTTTCAAGTCCATCTTCTACGCAGATAACAGTAACGCCACCAAATAGAGAGGAAAGAAGGCCGATTCAGCTCGATTGGAATTAAAAACAGGTAAACATTTTGAGTTCGTGGAATCGAGTGGAAAAACATGCAAAAATCAAGCTAAACACAAGAAATTAAGTGATTAACCATTAAAAGAAATAACAAATTTAAAATTAAAGAGATGATTCATAGCTGACCTATGAGATAGATGATCCGATCGATGGAGATTTCGGAGTTGCAGACAGAACATGAATCGGGCGATTCGTCCGACGAAGCGCCCCGGGAAAGGGCTGTCACACCAGTCTGCTTTAACAAGAAACGAGCAAAATAAAACAAAATAAAATAAATTTTAATTTTCACTTTTTTTTTAAAGCGACGCAAGTGGATGACGCGGGTTGACCTGAGGGCTGACGTGGGCCCATATCAGCCCAATCCCAAGCCCAAGCCACTGGCCTACAGAAAGCTCCTCCTTTAACGTTAGCGTGTTTTTATGATGTTAGGCTTATATTCTTTGTCTTCACCTTTTGAAATCAGGAAATATTTTCTTTCTTTCTTTTTTATTTTCTTTTTCTTTTTTTTTTTTTAATTATTATTATTATTTTTTAATGAATGGAGGTCATTAGCCTCCGGGTCTAATTATAGTTTGGATTGGTTAGTACGTTCAAGTTATAGTTTGACTTTGTTGTATGATTTTATCATGTTAGGTTTATATTCTTCCTTCTTAGTGGTTGGATTTTTAGGAATAGGACTTGTCAATCTCAAGGTCTAATTATAATATGCACATGCCGGAGTTTGTCACCCATGCGATATTCCATCATATTAGATTATATATTCGTTGTTGTCACCTTTTTTTCTTCTTTTTTTTTTATCAAAAATACATACACGGACACAGTACAAATGTAACTTACAAGTTTATAGAAATTCGAACCCTACCCCTTTGAAGGGCAGATAGGTGTCAGCAATATATATAATGCAAGAGCATTGACATCACCATGCGATTATGTTATGTTAAGTTTATATTCTTTGTTTCCAACTTTAAAAATTATAATCTTTTTAAAATGACGATCATTCAATAAATGGCAAGACATTGGTACATATCAAATTATTGCAAATAGTTTGACATGTCATCTTATACTGATATATGAAGAGTCTAATATGATGTTAATGTTTTTGGTTCAATAAAAATTTAAAATTTTCTCAAGAAAATTATGATTTTCTCGAGGGAATTTTATCTTTTCATATTTATTACATAAAATAGTGAGAAAAAAGTTCTTAAAGATCTTTCTTACTAAAATCTAACCAGCTAAGAGAATGACAAAATAATATTCTCATTAAATTTTTTTGAACATTAATTGAACATTAATTAAAACAATAACTAACTATAACCGACTTTTGTCAAATTTTCAAAAAAATTTCAAAGCTTTTTTATTTTTTAATAACATTTTTCTCTGTCAAACACGCCCCTAACTTTAAACTATAGATAATAAGTGAAAGTCCAAAAATACTTAACAGTTATAATAAGGCAAGTTAGTTGCTTCAAATATCTCTTGGAAAACACCCCATTTTTTCTTTTTCTTTTTTCTAAAAGAAACTTCAAATAAATACTTCACTCCATAGCAACGGTAAAGGAAGATGTAAAATAACATAGAGAATAAAAAAAACAATATAATTAATTGTAATTTAAATATCAATTTAGCTCTTGGTGAAATAGAGTAAGCATATTTATGCGAAAAATCTGATGTAATTGTAGAAGGTGTACTGGAGTGAAGTTGAGATTGTCAAACATACAAATTGTATCAATTCGGATAGGTTTAATTAGCATGTGATAGACAAAATAACATTCAAACTATAGGCCACAAAACAAAGCATGTTTAACTAAATATATCTATTAAATATATACTGAGCTAAAAAGCATTTTCATTAAGTTTCGTACATTCTGCTCTATCAAAAAGTTAAGTCGAATTTATATTACGAGACATGCTCATGAAGTTTTCAGCAAATCGTCCAAACTCTTTTCGTTTCTTTTCTCTCTCTCTCTCTCTCTCTCTCTCTCTCTCTCTCTCTCTCTCTCTCCCTCTTTCTCTCTCCCCATTCCTTATTCTTTTTTTTCATTTTTCTGTTTTTTGTAATTTTTTGTCACTTTTCTGTTTCTTATCACTACTACTTCAACAGTTACAGAAATTTCACAAAAGCAGAATATGTTAATAAGATCAAACGGGAGAGCATCTAACATGATCAAGGCGGAATTCATTCAGTGAAATCCATGTGTTTTCTGAGGTTTTGTAGCAAGAAGCTTAAGTTGCTCAGTTGTGCTCACAATTGCATTTATGGTTTGAAATAATTAAAGAACAATAGCACAGTTCAAGCAGAGCGGGAGACACCCAAAATACAAAATTTGGCTGCATCAACTTATTGAGCATTTCTAAAGTCCCTAGCAGTTAGAAACAAGGCCCGTGTATTATTGATTGAAATGGGAGTTTTTGAGTTGATTGCATCATACCAAGTTAGAGTGGCCAATGGGTCCACGAGCATCTTGAATGTGCAACGGCTTCTTGTAAGACTGAAGCAGGAGAGATGAGCAGACAACGCTAAGTGAAGAAGCAGCCATGCAAGCACCAGCAAGCCAAGGTGGCAATCTGATACCCGTGAAAGGAAACAAGATTCCAGCAGCAATTGGCATGCCAAGCACATTGTATCCAAGCGCCCATACGTAATTGAGTCGAATCCGAGAGAGAGTTTTCCGAGAAAGATCAATGGCTGTCACCACATCTTCCAAGTTGCTCTTCATGAGGACTATATCAGCCGCTTCAATAGCCACATCTGTGCCAGCACCAATAGCCATTCCAACATCAGCTGCAACAAGAGCCGGAGAATCATTGATGCCATCACCCACCATTGCCACAGCACTTCCTTTCATCTGTCAAGGAAGCATGTTCATTGTCAAAGCAGAGGAACAGAAGTTTCCAGATTTAAATTAAAAATCAAAGACAACAAAAACAAATATTGTGATTAGCTTTCAAATGCGACAAGCCCCATCCCCTAACTTAGGTATGGGATGACAATGCATGTGTTCTCCTGATTCGACTATACAGTATAATGCCAGCAAGGCCCCTCCAATACAAAGATAGGGAAAGGAATGAGGTTTTCCCAACAACATCGGACCAGCTGTATGAATCTTCTTCCTCCAGTTCATTACATCAAGGGCTTAGTCAATTTTTATATTATGTGTAGTTATCATTCATGACTATATGATCTCAACACTTTTTGAGAACCAAGTGTATCTAGCTTCGCCCAACTTATCATGTGGGAAAAGATACCCCTGGTGGTCATCCAAGTTGTGTTTAGCATTAGGCCTTCTCCTAAATATAGGTAGTCAAATTTGAACAGAGACCTTCTGAGTTTAGAATTGGTCCTAATTGCCACATATCATTGCTTAGATGGCTAGACCTCCACGTATTAGCAAAAGCTTTTGGGTCATCGAGTGAAGTATTTTCTTATAGGGTCTTAAAAGCAAATAATTTGCAAGAGAAATTTGGGTAGAAGTCTCATTGTTTGCATTTGAATATTCCACATTTGCACAATAAACATTTATATCTTGGCAGTCTTCTTTGATCTTTGTTTAGTCTCTCCATGCGCAAGACGGAGCTATATGTGAAGGAGATCTAAATGATAGTTCATATGCATTGCTGAACCTCAACATACCATCTATAGTCGTAGCTTCTAATAATTACATCTTTCTTAATTATCTTTGTCAGTTTTAGGTTGTCCTTTGTCTGAATTGTCTCTGTCACTACTGCATATTGCCAATAAGTCACTCTTCCTAATTAACGCATGCAGCGGTCTTCATTTATGAGCTTACAAGACCTTTTTTGGTTTTTTGCTCAATTTATCTCTTGAGTGGGGCTATTCCCACTTCTCGAATACGTGCACTTCTAATGTTATCTTACAATGTTTCACCACATATATGCATCTTAAATTTCATCATTCTCACCCCATTATGCACAACATGCTATATTTTTTTATACCGAAGTATTATGTTATATGGAGTATGGTTGGCCTAAGAGTGGTATAAAACATAAGAATCTCCTTTCAACTTCAATGGGATGCGTTGATCACAAAATACTCTAAAAGCAATCCTCCAATTAACTAGTCATACTTTAACTCTAGATGAAAATCATTGCTTGCAAACACCAAAAAACTTTCACACCTTGGTACATCTTGGTTCTCAATTTTCATCATTACTGCTTCCACTAAAATAACATTTAATGTATATCAGTATGTCTATTTTTCTGCTACCACTAAAATAACATTTAATGTATATCAGTTTTAGTACACAGAGTAGTTAATGGCAACAATTTTCATCTGTGAAGAATCCTTAAACAACATAGCATCATTTGTTTTTAATATTCCTCGGATGAAACCCCCTTTGGCTAATAGAAGAACATACAGGAAATAATGGAATAGACAAACTTCCATAGATGTTGATCGGTATTGTGCAAAATAAAACAAGAAGACTCAAACCCAAGAGCGATCGCCAAAGGGAAGCTCTAATATCATGTTAGAAACAATTAAACCAGAAAGCTATAGCAAATGGGTTTAGCCCCAATATTGTATATATCAAGCCTAGCCTCCCACAATCAGAGTCCAAAGGTCTACCAGCAACACTGAACATACATAATTATTAACCTGTTCCTGCCATGATCCTAATCACGTTGTGATTTTCTAAGCTCAAGCAGCAGATTTTCCCAGGATGTAAGTGCACTTTAAACAAAAAAAAGACTTATCAAATGATGCAAAACATTTGAAATCTAAAGGTAATTCTTGCCCCATAACAAAGTGATCACGAAAACTTAAACATAAGTTGCATCTCTGCAACTTCATAAATCTTCATATAGCGTGAAGACCACTCACTACATTCTGAAAACTGAAAGCAACACCTGTCTACTTAACGCTCAATTTAGACTCACTTAGATTCATACAAATATTTACGGCAGACCTAATAACTGCTAGTTGACCATATTCTATTCAAACCTCCTTGCAAGCCCATTTGCTTATTTACTCCCATTTATAGCCTCTGCCCAACCCCAAATATATATATATATAAATTAGGTCCATGTGTATATTGTATGTGAGGAATGTTAATACTTTTATATCTTCTCTTGATAGAGATAGCAAGGGCCCATATTTCACTGCTATAAATTTTGGGTAGAGTGGTTTCTAACACGATTTATTTAATTGCTTGAAAATTTTGATAGAGAAACAGTGCAATTATTATGAAAAGACAGTAATTTGGCTCAAAGACGGTTAAATATTTACCTGCAATTCCTTTATTTTCTCGGCTTTTCCTAATGGATCCGTCTCTGCAAATACTTCATCAATTCCAACCTCCCTGGCTATAGCATTTGCTGTAGCCCTGTTGTCTCCAGTTACCATGATGCTTGAAATTCTCATGGTCCGGAGGAATGAAATCACTTGCTCTGCTTCAGGCTTCACAGGATCAGTCACAGCAAATGCTCCTGCAATTACCCTGTCAACAGCAACCAACACGCAAGTACGAGCTAGCTGTTCACTCTCTGACATATAGTCATTGACCTCAGGACCGATTTGGATGTTGAAAGCTTGCATGAGCTTCTTGTTCCCAACCAACACTGTTTTGCCATAAACATTTCCAGCCACTCCGGATCCAGGGTGCACCTCGAAGTCCTTGGCTTCCACTATAGACTCTTTATGTGATCCATACCGCTGATGCAGCTTCTTAGCATAATTGACTACAGCCTTTGCTAAAGGATGCTCACTGTTCGCCTAATAAAGAAAATTTTGTTGTCTATACTAGATTTTTCCCTTCATGATATGAAGAAATCAATTCAAACAAAAACAAAATTAGATGAGAACACCTACCTCTGCAGCAGCAGCTACGTCACATAACTCTAAAGCAGTTATGTCAGAGAAAAGCATCATGCTAACAACCCGAGGTTTCCCCACTGTTAGTGTTCCTGTCTTATCAAAAATAACTGTTTTCACCTGCCAATTTAAGGATGATGGAGTCACTCAATCTCTGACTGAAAATCAAATATAAAGGATGATGGAGTTACTCAAATCATATGTCAGCTTTTGCACAAATTAAATATGGCTCCTTACCTTGTGAGCATTTTCAAGGGCATTTCCTCCCTTGATTAAAACCCCTTGAGAAGCACCTTTTCCGGTGGCAACCATGACAGCTGTCGGGGTTGCCAGTCCTAAAGCACATGGACAAGCAATAACCAGTACTGAAATACCAAATTGCAGTGCCAGCTCAAACCCATCCATCGCTTTTGGAATCCATTGTTTAGGGTAAACACCGGCTTCCCCAGGAATGAACCAACCAACCCATGTAAAGAATGCTGCAACAACAACCTGCAACAGCAAACAAGTAGAGATTAGTAAATCAAACAACTAAGTAGAAGGTAGGAAGAAAGAAACTTGGTAGTAAGGGTTCCTTGACCATGGGCTTTGTCTTTTTTTGTCCAGTACACTCTTCATATTAATAAGAATGTCAATCAACTAAATAACTTATGCTGGTCATTTTTCAATAATTAAAATAAAATGTTTCAAAGAATTAAAAAAAAAAATGTTCAAAAGTCTGTGATCGTGGATCAAAAAGTATGCATTATAAAAATCTTAGACAAAATCTCCTCTTTTGATAGGATGACCTCAAATAACTTTCTATTGAAGAACTCTTTCTCATAATTTTTTAATAGTCGATTAAGCGGAAATTACAAAGTCAAGTAGAAAATAAGAACTAGAAAGTCTTTCATATCTAAAAGAATTTTCCATTAGTTGTAAGCGTCTTTAATTGTAATTGAATCATTTTAGTGTTTGCAGTCAAATCAAAAATAGATTAGATAAGTATACAATTCATATAGACTATATGAATTGTGCATGTGTTATACATATATCTAGCTTAAGAATTTTTTTCCTTTCTTTTTTTTTTTCGTTTTGGGTCAGGTGGCAGGAAGAAACAAAGACATTTTATTACTATAACCTAGGAACCAACCATAATAATTATAAGTTATGAAATTTTAAATTACAATTGCTAACTATTCATTTTTCCAATTTAGAGTTCAACTGTAAGACTACTAAATCATTGGGATTTGCCAAAAGATTCATAAGCACGGGGATTCATGATAAGAATTCAAATAGTAAGATATCAAAGGCAGCTCTGCTTAATCATCATATCTTCCAAATGTAGCAATAACCTGCTTGTCCTAATATTTTCTAGCTTATTAAAGGATTGTGTATCAGAGGGAAGTGAGCATGTTATGTTTATAGATGCATGGGTCAATCTTTTGTTTCATATCCTTGTTCTCTTCTGAAGAGTCTTTCTGTACTTCGTGAGAGTATGGTATCAAGTTAACAGAAAATTTGACTCAACCTAAATTCCATTAAAACTATTGAACACGCAATCATGTGCCCCTTATTTTAATTAAAAAAAAACCTTAAATGCATGACAAAAAACAATCAAGCAACCAGAAAATTTCTTTAAAACTGAGTTATAGGAAATATCTAATGAAAAGAATCACTCCAGGGTCAATGAGCCGCCACAAAGAGGAGACTTCAGCTGCTTGGATGTTCCATTTGTTCAATAACCATTTTTTTCTCACTACCTATTATTCCCAATTATGTCCTTTCCTTCTCTTTTTAAATCAAACTACTGCCTAACATTACTGACAAAAACAATTAGTAATTATCAAGTTAATGAAACGGACCCATTGAATTACATTAACAGTGCTGATTAAAGTAGCTATCAGATGTGCTGCTGTAACCAAGAAATGAACTTACAGTGGGAACAAAGTACTTGGAGATCTGGTCTGCTAGCTTCTGTACGGGCGCTCTAGCAAGTTGAGCAGCTTCAACTAGCTGAACTATTTGAGACAATGCAGTTTCTGACCCAACATGAGTGGCTCTAACTAGCAAGTATCCATTCTCATTCATGGTCCCTCCAATGACCTGTTAATGATACAATAAGGGAAAAACAGAAAGAATCAAAATGTTGACATTCACTTGCAGAAAAAGATTAATGTTAACATGGAAGCCAAGAGAAAGTTTATAGAGGACCTTGTCACCTAGCCTTTTGGCAATAGGCCTAGCTTCTCCAGTGATCATGCTCTCATTCACATGGCTCTGACCTCTTATAACAACCCCATCAACAGGAACTTTAGAACCAGGGACAATCTTGATTACATCATTCCGTTGTATTAGTTGAGTGCTTATCTCATTCTCTGATATAATATTTCCACCATCATCCAAATGTAACAAGAAAGCTGTATCCGGTGCAAGATCTGTGAGCTTTGCTAAAGCATCTGAGGTCTTTCCCTTAGCCAACACCTCCAAATATTTTCCCAAGAGAATGAAAGAAATCAACATAGAACTGGTCTCAAAGAAATCCTGCCCCTCAAATGAATTTGAAGCTAAAGCTTTTAAAAGTACATATACAGAATAGAAATAAGCAGCATTGGTACCCAAGGCAACCAGAACATCCATATTAGCAGATCCCCTCTTCAGTGCATGATAGGATCCAAAATAAAACCTGATAACAACCACAGTCCAGATAAGCAAACAGTTCAGCATAAACATGTCTATCAATAATTTAATACCTAAAACTCCATGGCAACATCAATAATCAAAATGGAATAATAATAAGGGGATGCTTTCATACCTTCTGCCGACAACAAACTGCACAGGTGTGCACAAAATCCATCTTAGAAGCATCCCAATAGTGAACTTGTTATAAAGCCTATGGGACAACCAATTTCCATAAGGAGGAAGCATAGGGAGTACCATGGAGAAAACAAACACTGGGACTGAAAACAAGCAACTCCATAGAAACTGATTTCTATATGTCTTTATCTCCTGCTGACGCCCTATTTCTCTTTCTCTTGGGGGTATATATAAGATGGCATGGAAGAAGTTGGGTCCTTGGCCAGCTTCCTTAATGCATTGTATAAGAGATCTTGGACCAGTGAGATCTGGATCATAGCTGATAGCTACTTTACAGCCAGCTGCATCCATCTCTACATTATTTACACCTTCAACTGACTCAAGGGAAGATTGAATGGTATTTATATCTTCAGCAGAAGTTATTCCATCAAGTTTTAAGTGCACTTTGTTATTGTTGTCTGCAGAGCTTATTAGGTCTGCACCAAAACCAGCATCTTCAATAGCAAGTATGAGGTGGTCAGAATCTGTCAGGTTAGGATCAAAATGTATTTTTGCTTCTTCTAGTGCTAAACCAACCATCACTTTCTTCACTCCATCAACCATTAGAAGGGCACGTTCAATAGATTCAGAGCAGCTGGTGCATGCCATTCCTTTGATTCGAAGCCGACATACCGCAATGTCTTGATCTGGGAACTCGTCAACTTGATAACCCATGTCATCTATCGTCCCTTTGATTGTTTTTGCCTGTAATTGACCTCATTGTCAACCTGTTAGATCTTTATTGTTGCAAAATGCAATTGTACTCTACAAAAGACCATGAAGAAAAAGAATAACTTAATCAAATATGTTCATAAGACCTTATTTAGAAACTTCAAGCTCAAATTCCTTACCAATACCAGAAATTCCATAGTAGCAACGCTTAGTCAATGATTTTGAACCCATCTCAAGTTTTGGTGGCAAGGTCACAATATCTACAATTCTTCATCTCGTGACAATACTAGTAAATTACAACATCCGAACTTCTAGATTATAAAAGCTTAATCAACAATGGAACTTTTTCAACATCAGAAATTTCTATGAGAATTTAAATTTTGTGCGTTCATATGCATGAACATTTACTAAATAACCAATCCGATGACTTTTTTTTTGGAAAAAAAAAGGAAGAGAAAAAACAAGGGACGTAGCACAGCCAAAAAAGATATACATATATACACTAACATTCGCGTACATATTTCAGTCATTGATTCTAGAATGGGATTTTTATGCGAATCACAAATGTGTCAATGATAAATTGCCCAAATAAGATACTTTACATATTTCCTTTCTCCCTAGAAGACTTGCATACTCTTCCTAGAATTCTGAAGAAGCTTAAACCAGCCTTTTCAAGCTAATTTGCCTCATCTACACACAGAAAATCCCATGCCCAAATAGAAGAAAATTATTTAGGTTGCTAATACTACTAATACATTACTTTCTCTATGGACACGAGAATAGTTAATCAATACACTCAGAGGCCTATATTATCACCATTAAGTGACACATTAAACTTCAAGTTGCAGTTGTTTGAAGTTACACAAGACTTTAATTCACTAATAACAAGACCCAATGAAATACCCATTGCAAACTTTTGCGAAACACCATGTCTCATGAAAATGTGAAGACTTTAAGACTAAATGGTGTTGGTGGGTTCAACTCTAGTTGGTAGCCTCATGTCAACTATTTATTCTTCAAAGCAAAGACTTATAAGAAGTTTCTCTTCCTTACACAAGCACGAGGTCTTTTCCTAAGGAAAAAAATAAAACCTATCAAGTCATGACTTTATGGCACACTTGATGTGGGTACCCACAGGCCTGATGGCCCTAGTTAACGTCAACTAAACTTGAAAGCTGATAGTTTTAGATATTAGGTAGCTCTAAACCACTCAATGAGAAATTCTAATTAGAAGTAGTTTCCTTTGTATTAGTTTCCTAGTTGATGTTTAACAATTTAATTAATTTTGTAATTGGAAACTAATTAGAAATTGAAAACTATTTAGGACTTCTCACTTATATAAACTCCTATTGGGGTATATGAGAAGTAAAAGTGAGAAGTTGGATTTTGTGTGAGAGCACTTTTGAGTGAGGGAATTTGGATAGATTTGATAATAGGTTATAACCTATTTGCATTCTCTCATAATGGATTATTTCTCGTCTCCCGTGGATGTAGATAATACGTCGAACTTGCGTTTGAGTTGATTTGCATTGGTTCGGATTGTTGATTATTTAGAGTAAGCACTTTATTTGATTGGTTTCCGCTTCCGGTGTGCGCAACAATTGGTATCCGCTGTGCACAACACATAGGAGGGACAATATCTTGTGATATGTGAGGCAGGTAAAACCAGGTTCAATAGATGGTACTGCAACCAAGGTTTGAAAGTGATTAGGTGAGGTTAGAATTTTTTAGTTTAAAAAAAAGTTTAATAGTAAAATTGCAACAACTAATAGAATATTTAATTATTAGAGGAAAAGCATCATGATACCTATATTTAATAAAAAGGCAACATTTGAAGTTGTAACAATTATCAAGTATCAAATTGAAGAATTCAGAGTAAAATAAAACAATTGTGGCATAAAAAATCAAGTGATTTATGCGTGATAGATTGGCAAAGAAAGCTTTGCCATAACATTTAGAAGGGCAAGTCCATTATATTAAGCTAAAGATTATTGATAATACAAGTGTCAAAATTACATGGATGAAAAAATAGGAAAAAAAATGATAACGATTAACTTGAAGTATATAAAGTTTTATATAGCAAGTAAGGCTACTTAGATCCAAAGTACAGCAACAAAGAAAAAAAAATATAAATTTGTGAAACAAAGGAAAAATAAAGCAAAATATTTTAAGTGTGACAAAGATATGATCCAAGAGTCTTTGTTAAAGAACAAGGTTAACAAAGACTAAAAAAAGAGTGAAAAACTTATGTTGGGAAATTATCAAACAAAGTAACATTTGGAGAATTAAAATGTAGAATAACACAATAATTTGGGGTAAATTCCCACAACTAGCATAATTGAGACTAAAATTGCTAAAAGAAAAAAAATGAAAATATAAAGGCTTTAGAACTATATGATATTCCTATGAGGTTTAGAAGTGTCTAAGGGAAGCTGGAGTTTTGACACCCCCCAGATTGTTCCATAAATTGTAGCAACTAAAGAAGATATCAAATGAATGGATGAAAAATGTTTTCAATTCCTATGCGCAAAATAAAAGAAATGTCCAACTGTATAAATTATAGAAAATGATGTGGAGAATTAAAATGAAACCATAGTCGTTGGAAAATTAACTTCGATGTCCACCATAGATAACCGTGGAGAACAGAGAGAAACTGATACATTTAGTGTATACAGACATTTTAAGCGACAAATGCAGAAAAGTGAGCAAGGACACATTAATTTTCTGCTATTTCGCATTACACTGTTATAAACTACTAGTAATGGTTGAAGAATTACTACAAAGAAGCCCAAATGAAGATTAAAGAAAACAACCAAAACTATATAATAATAAGACTATTAGCTTATATAAGCATACAATCATAAGTGCAGAGCATATGGAAACATTTAATCTGACTTACAGAAACTAAGTCTGGCCTATATCTGACGACCGCTTGGCCTTGAAGTGGTGATACCACCACACTCTCGACCCCTTCAAGTTGGCTTAACACAGTCTCTATTGATGTCGCACAGGAAGCGCACTTAACGCCATCAATCTTGAACATAACCGTCCTGATTTTTGTCAAACCAGTCAAAGATGGCTGAGATATAGAAACTGCAACAGTGTCCGAAGGTTGCAAAAGAGGCGCCTGAAGATCCCGTTCTTCGTTCACCTCCATGGCCTGGTCTTCAAAGCTTCAAACTCAACTAAATCAAGAACAAAAAAAGGAACAGAATAACAAAACCAACCAAATAATTTTAACTCGCACAAACACTACAAACTTCGCAGAATTTTAAAAAAATTAAATAAGAGACGAACAACACCTGAACAAAATTTACTCAAAAGCTTAAAATTAGTAAAATTATCAGAGAATCAATAATGATCCTCGAGAAAAAACCATTAACAGCAAAAAGAACAAGAACAGATCGAATAATCCAAGGGAAAACAACAACAAGAAGTAGAAACCCGATAAAAAGCACCTGATCAAGCGTTCTTCGTCGCGTAGTTGCGATCTCGCGTGAACGAGTTCCCGAAACTCTAGGATTTATAGAAGCATGTATCGTGTCGTCCAAGAAATCTAGGGTTTAGCAAGGTCGCGAAATGGAGTCCGCAGGCGCGGCGCTAAATCGAAGAACGCGTTTACCAGAAATTTGTCTTTCCCCGCCAACCTAGCCCCGTAGCGAGCAGAATATATGAAACTTTTTCGAATTTTCGAAACTCCAACGTCCCACTACGGAGGGGACCCCTGTAAACAGTGGCACGTGGTCCGAGTTCGCGCTCGTGACAGGCAAAGTAGATCCTCATTCCCCAGTAGAGTAAACAAATTTTTTGTTACAGAAATAAAAAAGTAAATGGCTAAAGAAACTGTTAAAAAACACAAAATCTGTTAAACCAATGAAAAAATGACTGCTGGCCACAGTTTAAAAGGACTACAAAACTTGGAACAAAACATTAAGAAAAGGGTGCCTAAAAATACAAAATCTGAAAAAAAGGGATATTTCTTTATTATTATTATTATTATTAAAATGATCATTATTGTTATCAACAAATTTTATCATTTTTAAAATAAAGTGTATGACAAATGGGCAATAAAAATATTTAAAAATATATAATAATAATAATGCAAATGAAAAGGAGTTAGGCGGTTTTTTCAACCCATAAATATTTTTAATTTCCAGTAAAAAAATTACAAAAACTGCAACATTAAATTAATCGTATAACGTTATATATGTCTAAGTCAGAAATTCCAACTCCTCGGGATGTACACGTGGCAAAATGCTGATCGCCAAGTTTAAAATGCCAAAAGGACAGAATCTGCTGCCGCTTTACACTGAATCTCGTTACGCAGCGGATTTATCAATATTCAGATAGCGACCATTTGGCCACTTCCTTTAACTTTTTTCTTTTTTATTTTATTTTATTTTTAAGTTTTAGCCTAGTAATCCTCTTAGAATTTTTTTCTATAATAATTGAGTCAGGGCATAACTTACCCAAGCTTTAATTAGAAAATTTTTTTAATTTGGTAAATTTATTATTTATTTTAAAGTTTTATCTTTAAAGTTAATATTTAAAGATATAGTTTAGAAATGATCCCTTAATAAAATCGATGGGTCTTTGGATGATTATTTTATTGCTCTGCGTTCAAATTTTCTTGAAGATATTTTTATTTTAAAAAATACACATTGTTAAAATTATATTTAAAAATTGTTAAATTAACACAAAACAAACAACTAAATCTCGTATCAAACGCTAATTGTAGATTCGACGAGGAATAACAAAACTTTAATGTTAACAAAATATATATTACTATGTTTTAAATATATTTAATTACCATCACAAACTGTACTAATAATATGGAGTTTGCAACTTTTATATATTAGTGGTGGTTTAATTTTGTAATTATAATTTAATTATCTGTTTATTCCCAATAGCCTACTTAAAAGGGTGTTGAGAATGTTAAAAAAAAAAAAAAAAAATGGAAAGAAAGGTACTACAAGACTTGGGGTCTATATTAATATGAAAAGAAAAGTTATTTTTCTCATTTCTTTATTTCCCTCTTAAGTATATTCCATTATTTTCTCATTCTATCTTATTATTTGTTCAATTCTCGATTTTACTATACAACAATAGATTTTTTTTTTTTGTCTTTCCCTTGTAATTTTATGGCTTGCTTTCCCTTTCATTTCTTCCCTTTTTAAATAGTTCTATTTTTAGAATTTTATTATTTAAAAGGTGGTAGTCGAATTGATTATTGAGATTTAGGCGATTGGATCCAAACTTTGACATTCCTTTGTATTCTTAGTCTCGCATCCCCACTAGGAAACTAGTAATTAAAAATAAAAAATAAAATTACCTTAGACTGGCGTAATGAGAAATGAGAAAAAATATACATATCAAAATATGTGACAGTGGCTCAAATTGTAATTTATATGAAGATGTATGCAAAGTTGGCCTAGAGACATAGAAGAAAAATTCAAAATAAAAGGTTAAATAATATTTCTAAAGGGAAAAAAGTTAAAGAATATTTGAGGTAATTAAAAATTAAGACTGTTTAGTATATCTCAACATGCACATATTTGACAAGCAAATTAAAGTACCTTTATTTACACTCTTATACGCTTAGAACAACATACTTTGATTATAAATCATTGTTGTAATACCTGAAATTTTAATGACGTAATAACTGTAATACCGAAAATTTTAGTGATGTAATAATTAAAATTTGAGTTTAAAACACATATATGTATATATTTAAATATAAACACACATATATATTTGTTATTGGTACGCAATTAATTAGTTAATATCAAAGTATAAAGGAATATACGATGATTAATATTAGACATAAAGAATTGTTGGGTAAATATATGTTCTTCTATTTGAATAAGAAAATAGTATTTTTAGTATGATATTAATATAG